>JBBPMH010000702.1:0-18224 GCA_038090235.1 Pulveroboletus ravenelii
TGTCACGACTCACTTTATCACTTCACATTTCACTATCTCATTTCCATTTCTCTTTCACCTCTTCACATATTTCACGTAGTCACTATCTCATTTCTGTTCTCTTTCACATAGTCACCTTATCAGGGTATAGGGTGGAATACGGGTATATAAAGCCCCTTGTATTATACTTAGTTCTGCACGCTTGAATTCTCATCCATTTTCCTTTCTCTCTTTCTTGAGCTCTTCGCTTAAGTTAGAGTCTTGATATAATTCAAGCGTATCTCTGTCACTGAGCACACTTTGTGTTCCCTGACCTCTATCCTTTTTCTACATTCCACTTGCCTAGTCAGTTGAGCCCTTGCTCCCACTAGTTTCTCTCAAACAGCTTAGCTCTCTGAATACGAGCTTCCCGGACCTCAGGGATTAGAGGACATCTCGGAAAGTACTTGCACCACTTGACGGGCAACCGCAAACACGGTTATCAGTTGCATATACGGTCGTCCGCCGTCTAAATAAGGATAACGTTGCTGCCGGCAGATTAGTGCACTACTGCCACGGTTCACGTGACCACCGGTTATTGTCACGTTGTAGTACTGCGCGTTAAGCGGTAGTCTGTCACCGGGTTAATCCCATCTACCCCTCAATCGGTAAGAAGAAAACTGCCAACGAAGAAGGAAAATCTGGAAAGATCTCCTAAACCCTTTTCCCGCCTTCGGTCCCGCCCACTAGGAAGTTCTTCAGAAGGACCTAGCAGCGAGCAGACTCCGCGAATATCTTTAGGCTCTCCCTTAGAAATGTCCCAAGGAGAAGCTTCTATTTCCGTCAAACAACCTATCCCCACTCGTTCTCGAACTCCTCTCCTCTACGAAGATGAAAGTGCCCCCTTCGAAGTCCGCTACGAGAACTGGAGGGAGAAATACTTCGAGAATCCCATTGTGCACTCCTGTGCAAGAGCACCGAAGCCACCTGCCGCGCCCCAACCCCCAGCTGAAGGTGGCTATAGTTCGCCACGCCGTACTCGTCCGCAGAGCCCAGGGGCCCAACCCCCATCAATGCCGAAGGTATACCTCCCACGACCAAAGAAGGCAAGGCAGTCCAAGACTTTCCTTCAGAAACCCCTCAGTGACCCCTATGATTCTGGAGACAATAGCCCGAGCAATGGAGATTATCCCGATCCCAGAAGGCCCATGCTACCGCCTCAGGAGCCATTGCATCCTGCGGGCCCCGTTCTCGGAAAATCCTATGCTCCAAAGCCCTTTGTCTTCAAGGGAGACAAGGCTAAGTTCAAAGCCTGGACTACCGCCCTTCGGAACTACTTCCTCGGGTTCCATGAGGTGCCTACAGACGATCAGCGCCAGGTCATTGCGCTCGGCTTCATGGGAGGCAAGGAAGCAAACCCAGCAAGACGCTTCGCTGACCTGTATTTTGAAACAAAACTGGGAACAGAGACATGGGCAGAATTCTACCACGGATTAGAAACCCAGTTTATGCCTGTGATGGCAAGGAAGGACGCTTACGAGAAGTTGATGACCTTGAAGCAAGGAAGTGGCACGATAGAAGATTTCTTTGTGCAAATGAACCAGCTGATGGCAGAAGCTGGTTTAGGTCACAACAGAGAGTTTGACGAAACGTTGGTCCACGTCTGCCAGCAAGAAGTAAAGGAAGAAGTGATTGCCTTCGCAGAACAGGGTTTCCCGGACCTCGCCTTGTCAACCTCCATCGTTAAGTGGGAACGACAGCTCATAAAGGCTGAAGCAGCTTTGGCAGCTCGACGTGCACGAAAGGCCTTGCCGGAACTCCTGTCAGGCAGCCGTTTCGTATCCCGTTCCGTCCGGCCCAACAAACCACTCCCGCCGCTCCCTAGGTCGCCCCGCCTCAGACGGGTTTCCAAAGTGTCCAACCTGCACCTGAGAAGCACGTTGGAACGTTTGGCGGACGAGGAATACCCATGGATATCAACAAGGCCCGTGCGGAAGGAAAATGCTTCCGGTGTGGAAAACCGTGGCCGTGCCCGGAACACGCTCGCCCCCCTCGACCAAGAATGCGTTATATCGAGTTCAAAGGGGCCAAGATCTTTTACCAGTCGGCTGAGGAGCTGGCTGAGGCTATGAAAGTGGTGGAGAAAGATGAGAAGGGTTTTGGGGACGACGAGTAGATAATGGCCGTTCTATCTCGTCACAATCTAGTGCATATGCTTCAGATACTTCGACCGGTTCAAATAAATTCTCTGTTTTGACCGTTGAAGAAGCAAATGAACCAAAGGCCCCCATAAAAATTCTCTCTAAGCCAACTGTCTTGCCAGTGAAAAGGGACGATGTTACGATCCCCTTGCCTCAACGAGGCTCCACAGGAGCAGCAGGATATGACCTTTTTGCTGCTGAGACTCTAACTGTACCTGCCCGAGGGCAATCTCTTGTGTCAACTAAATTGCGTATGGCAATTCCCTCAGGACATTATGGTCGCATCGCCCCTCATTCCGGTCTAGTGGTAAAAGCCTCTTTGACCACCGGAGCTGGTGTCATCGACAGCGATTACCGAGGGGAGGTGAAGGTACTACTTGTAAACCAATCGGACACTCCTTTCCTTGTCAAAGTTCGAGAAAGGATAGCACAGTTGATCCTCGAAAAGATTTCCACTCCTCCTATAAAAGAGGTGGATGAGTTAGAGACCACTCAGAGAGATCAAAAGGGTTTTGGCAGTACTGGAACCACCAAAATAAGAAGCCACAGACGAGGCCAATGGAAGAATGCAGTGGATCCTTGGTCTCTGAGATGGATTCAAGAACAAACCAAGGGAGACCAGAAAAGAGCTCTCCAACATATCCGATCCTTCATACACGAACAAAGATTACCAGAAGTGGACGAATCATTGGTGAGGGATCTACAAACAATGACTGATGAAGAATCCCTGTGGATCCTATGGGATCTCCAAAAGAAACCAAGATTCAAGAAAGCCTCAGAGAGAAGGCGATCTCGGAACTCTTTAGAAATTCCAGTCCAACTCAAACAGGATTCAGGCGAAGTCCTAGAAGGAAAAGCTCTGATCGACTCAGGATGTACCGGGTCCTCTATTGATGAAGAATTCGTGAAAGACAAGGGGATGGATACCCATCCATTACCACGACCAGTCAAGGTCTACAACACAGATGGGACATTAAACGCTGGAGGAGAAATCACCAAGTTTGTGATAGTCGAGTTGCGCATTTTAGATCATTCAGAAAAAATCGCGCTCGCAGTAACCAACCTGGGACCAAATACCATTTTCCTCAGACATGACTGGTTAAAAATTCACAATCCATTGATTGACTGGACCACTGGACGCCTAGAATTTCACTGTGAAGAAGATCACCTCCCAGCCTTAGGAGATTGCGAAGAAGATGAAGAAGAGGAATATCGTTACTCCGAAGGAGATCGACTGTTCCAATTGGATAACGACTCTTATCTGTGAAACACCTCTACGGAGATAGCTGCAAAAGAGTTTGTCAAAAAGGAGAAAAAAACCTTTGAACAAGCCGCTCCCTCCTACATCCATGACTTCGCAGACGTCTTTGCGAAAGAGTCGTTTGATGAACTTCCTCCACGAAGACCATGGGACCATGCCATTGAACTCTTACCAGGAGATTATGTGGTGGATTGCAAAACTTATCCCCTAGGACCTGGAGAACAACAAGAGTTGGACGCCTTCTTGGAGGAGAACTTGAAGTCGGGAAGGATAAAACCCTCGAAGAGCCCTTTCGCCTCAGCCTTCTTCTTCATCAAAAAGAAGGACGGACGTCTTAGACCTGTGCAGGATTATCGGAAACTTAACGCCATCACTATATGCAACCGATATCCACTCCCCCTCATCAACGAGCTTGTGGACAAACTAAAGAGTGCCAAATATTACATGAAGTTTGATGTACGATGGGGATATAACAACGTCCGGATGAAAGAAGGCGATGAATGGAAAGCTGCTTTTCAGACAAACAGAGGTCTCTTCGAACCACTGGTCATGTTCTTCGGTTTAACCAACTCCCCGGCTACGTTTCAAACAATGATGAACTCCTTGTTTAAGGAGCTCATCGATTGAGGGGTGGTAGTCATTTACATCGACGACATTATGATCTTCACAAAAACACTCGAGGAACATCGCCAAGTAGTCCGGGAAGTGTTGGCCATTCTCAGGAAGGAACACCTCTATCTGCGTCATGACAAGTGCGACTTTGAGGTCCAAGAAACAGAATTCCTGGGCTTAATCGTCTCACAAGACAGGGTGAAGATGGAGCCAAAAAAGGTCCAAGCAATCACAGATTGGCCAACCCCTAAAAACAGAAAGGAGTTGCGAGGTTTCTTAGGATTCCTTAATTTCTACCGGAGATTCGTCAAAAACTTCGCCCAGATAGCCCGACCTTTGAATGCACTTACTTTGGACAAGAAAGACTTCATATGGTCCGAAGATTGCCAAAATGCTATGGATGAGTTGAAAACAACTCTAACTTCAGCCCCAGCTCTGGCCATGCCAGTGGACGATGCTCCTTTCCACGTAGAAACGGACGGATCAGGAATCGGAGTAGGAGCCATTCTCTCTCAGCTCCAGAATGGAATTTGGCATCCCGTAGCGTTCATATCACGCTCACTCAATGACGCCGAATGAAACTACCATGCGGCTGATTTGGAGATGCTGGCGGTCATTTTTGCAATGGCTGAGTGGCGACATTACCTGATGGGAGCTCTTCACCCATTTGAAATCCTGGTGGATCATAAAAATCTGGAGTTTTTTCGGAAGCCGCAGGACTTATCGCGTCGTCAGGCTCGATGGAATCAGATTCTGCAGGAATATGACTTCACTTTCCTGCACCGTCCAGGGAGGACCAATCCTGCTGATCCTCTGTCCAGGAGGCCAGATTTTGAAAAGGGGGTGAATGCTGATAATAAGCAGCAAATCCTACTACCAGATCGATATTTCAATGAGGAAAAGGAGATACGAGCCTTCTTCTTCTCTTCTCGATCAGAAAACACCCCTCGATCAGAAATTAGGGCCCTCCAAACCGACGTAAGAACTCAAATAGCTCAATATCAATCCAAGGTAGAGACAAGAGTTCAAGAAGGGCTGAAGAAACAAGGAACCAAATGGAGTCGAAAAGATGGACTCATATGTATGTTGGGAGGAGCTGTTGTATGTGCCACCAGTCAAAGAGCTCAAGGAACGAATTATCCAGGAAAACCATGATCACCCAATTGCTGGTCATCCTGGTATTCATCGGACAAAGGACCTGATCATGACAAGGTACTACTGGCCGGGACTCTGGAAGGACGTGGAAAGCTATGTACAAGGGTGTGACAAATGTCAAAAAGTCAAAAATCGGACAGTCCCAGGTCATACCCCCCTACATCCTAATGAAATTCCAAATACCCCTTGGGAAATAATATCGGTCGACATTATCGGTCCTCTACCAGAATGCAAAGGAAAAGATGCAATCTTGACCATGGTGGATCGATTCTCAAAGATGGTACACTTGTTTCCAATATCGTCCTCCATCACAGCCAAAGGAGTAGCAACGGTGTTCCGGGATCATATTTTCAAGCTGCACGGGACTCCAAAGAAGGTCATATCAGACAGAGGACCTCAGTTTGTCTCAAAATTCATGACGGATCTATACGCCCTGCTGAAGATACAAGGGAATCCCTCTATGGCTTATCATCCTCAAACTGACGGGCAAACGGAACAAATAAACAGCGAAGTAGAAACGTATCTTCGGCTGTACGTCAACCACAAACAAAATGACTGGGCGGATTGGCTACCTATTGCCGAGTTCGCACACAACCAAAACGTTTCGTCCACAACAGGTTTCTCCCCATTCCTGCTAAATTACGGACAACAGCCCTGAATAGCAGAGGACACATGGAGAAAAGTCCCTAATGAGGAGGCCTCGGAGTTCGTGCAAAGAATGAAGGAAACACAGGAGAAGGTGAAAGAGGCCTTGAAAAAAGCAGCGGAACAGATGAAAAAGGCGTATGACAAACATGCTCGTACCTCTCCAGAGTATAAAGAGGGGGATTTGGTACTCCTAGACGGGAAACATATTCGGTCAGATCGACCAACTAAGAAACTGGAAGAGAAACGGTATGGTCCTTTCAAAGTAAAAAGAAAGGTAGGACTATCGGCCTACGAGCTGGACATTCCTCGAACATGGAGGGGTGTTCACCCGGTATTCCATACTTCCCACCTCTGGCCATATCATCAAGGCCAATTCCCGTCCCAACAAGTGTCGACTCCTCCTCCTCTGGTTGTCGTTGAACAAAAAGAAGAGTACGAAGTTGAAAAAGTCATAGATTCCCGAAAAAGATGAGGAAAAACTGAATACCTCGTGCATTGGAAGGGATATCCACGCAAAGAAAGGACTTGGGAACCACAGGAGCATCTGAAAAACGCTCCAGCCGCTCTTCACAAGTATCATCATGAAAACCCCCTTGCCATTCGCACCATAGAAGAATCGTTGTGCGATTGTGACACCTGTCTTTTTAAAGCTCCCCTATTTCTCACTCCTGACTTCAAGTCATTCGCCGCCTCCCTCGTAAAATTCCCCGCCTCCTGCTTTGAACTCCCTCCTGCTGCTCCGGAGGATCAGCCTTGAAAAGGGGGTAATGTCACGTGCCACTTTACCATTTCACATTTCACCTTTATCACTATCTCATTTCCGTTTTCCTCTTGTCTTTTCACATACTTCACATAGTCACTATCTCATTTCTTCTTCACTTCACATATTCACCTTATCAGGAAGTGGGGTAGGATACGAGTATATAAAGACCTTGTATTGTACTAGATACGGCACGCTTGAATTCTCATCCATTTTCCTTTCTCTCTCTCTTGAGCTCTTCGCTTAAGTCAGAGTCTTGATATAATTCAAGCGTATCTTTGTCACTGAGCACACTGTGTGTTCCCTGACCTCTATCCTTTTCTACATTCCACTTGCCTAGTCGGTTGAGCCCTTGCTCCCGCTAGTTTCTCTCAAACAGCCTAGCTCTCTGAATACAAGCTTCCCGGACCTCAGGGATTAGAGGACATCTCAAAAAGTACTTGCACCACTCGACGGGCAACCGCAAACACGGTTATCAGTTGCATATACGGTCGTCCGCTGTCTAAATAAGGATAACGTTGCTGCCGGCAGATTAGTGCACTACTGCCACGGTTCACGTGACCACCGGTTATTGTCACGTCATAGTACTGCGCGTTAAGCGGTAGTCCATCACCAGGTTAATCCCGTCTACCCCGCAATCGGTAAGAAGAAGACTGCTGACGAAGAAGGAAAATCTGGAAAGATCTCCTAAACCCTTTTCCTGCCTTCGGTCCTGCCCACTAGGAAGTTCTTCAGAAGGACCTAGCAGTGAGCAGACTCCGCGAGTATCCTTAGGCTCTCCCTTAGAAATGTCCCAAGAAGAAGCTTCTATCTCTCTTAAACAACCTATCCCCACTCGCTCTCAAACCCCCCTCCTCTACGAGGATGAAAGTGCCCCCTTCAAAGCCCGCTATGAGAATTGGAGGGAGAAGTACTTCGAAAATCCCATTGTACACTCTTGCGCAAGAGCGCCGAAACTGCCTGCTGCGCCCCAACCCCCAGTTGAAGGTGGCTATAGTTTGCCACGCCGTACTCGTCCGCAGAGCCCAGGGGCCAAACCCCCATCAATGCCGAAGGTATACCTCCCACGACCAAAGAAGGCAAGGCAGTCCAAGACTTTCCTTCGGAGACCCCTCGGTGACCCCTATGATTCTGGAGACGATAGCCCGAGCGATGGAGATTATCCCAATCCCAGAAGGCCCATGCTACCGCCTCAGGAACCGGTGCATCCCGCGGGCCCCGTTCTCGGAAAATCCTACGCTCCCAAGCCCTTCATCTTCAAAGGAGACAAGGCTAAGTTCAAAGCCTGGACTACTGCCCTTCGGAACTACTTCCTCGGGTTCCATGAGGCGCCTACAGACGACCAGCGCCAGGTCATTGCGCTCGGCTTCATGGGAGGCAAGGAAGCAAACCCGGCAAGACGCTTCGCTGACCTGTACTTTGAGACAAAACTGGGAACAGAGACATGGGCAGAATTCTACCACAGATTAGAAACCCAGTTTATGCCCGTAACGGCAAGAAAGGACGCTTACGAGAAGTTGATGACCTTAAAGCAAGGAAGCGGCACGATAGAAGACTTCTTCGTGCAAATGAATCAGCTAATGGCAGAAGCTGGTTTAGGTCATAACAGAGAGTTCGACGAAACGTTGGTCCGCATTTGCCAACAAGGAGTAAAAGAAGAAGTCATTGCCTTCGTGGAACAGGGTTTCCCAGACCTCGCCCTATCAACTTCCATTGTTAGGTGGGAACGACAGCTCATAAAAGCTGAAGCAGCTTTGGCAGCTCGACGTGCACGAAAGGCTTTGCACGGAACTCCTATCAGGCAGCCGTTTCGTATCCCGTTCCGTCCGGCCCAACAAGCCACTCCCGCCGCTCCCCAGGTTGCCCCGCCTCAGATGGGTTTCCAAAGTGTCCAACCTGCACCTGAGAAGCACGTTGGAACGTTTGGCGGATGAGGAATCCCCATGGATATTGACAAGGCCCGTGTGGAGGGAAAATGCTTCCGTTGTGGGAAACCGTGGCCGTGTTCGGACCATGCCCGTCCCCCCAGACCAAGAATGCGCTACATCGAGTTCAAAGGGGCCAAGATCTTTTACCAGTTGGCTGAGGAGCTGGCTGAGGCTATGAAAGTGGTGGAGAAAGATGAGAAGGGTTTTGGGGACGACGAGTAGATAATGGCCGTTCTATCTTGTCACAATCTAGTTCATATGCTTCAGTTACTTCAACCAGTTCGAATAAATTCTCTGTTTTGACCATTGAAGAAGCAAATGAACCAAAGGCCCCTATAAGAATTCTCTCTAAGCCAACTGTCTTGCCAGTAAAAAGGGACGATGTTACGATTCCCTTGCCTCAACGAGGCTCTGAAGGAGCAGCAGGATACGACCTTTTTGCTGCCGAAACTTTGACCGTACCTGCCCACGGGCAATCTCTCGTATCAACTAAATTGCGTATGGCAATTCCTTCAGGGCATTATGGTCATATCGCCCCTCATTCTGGTCTAGCTGTAAAAGCCTCTTTGACCACCGGAGCTGGTGTCATCGACAGCGACTATCGAGGGGAGGTGAAAGTACTACTGGTAAATCAGTCAGACACCCCCTTCCTTGTCAAAGTGCGAGAACGGATAGCACAGTTGATCCTTGAAAAGATTTCCACTCCTCCTATAAAAGAGGTGGATGAGTTAGAGACCACTCAGAGAGATCAAAAGGGTTTTGGCAGTACTGGAACCACCAAAATAAGAAGCCACAGACGAGGCCAATGGAAGAATGCAGTAGATCCTTGGTCTCTGAGATGGATTCAAGAACAAACCAAGGGAGACCAGAAAAGAGCTCTCCAACATATCCGATCCTTCATACACGAACAAAGATTACCAGAAGTGGATGAATCATTGGTAAGGGATCTACAAACAATGACTGATGAAGAATCCCTGTGGATCCTACGGGATCTCCAAAAGAAACCAAGATTCAAGAAAGCCTCAGAGAGAAGGCGATCTCGGAACTCTTTAGAAATTCCAGTCCAACTCAAACAGGATTCAGGCGAAGTCCTAGAAGGAAAAGCTCTGATCGACTCAGGATGTACCGGGTCCTCTATTGATGAAGAATTCGTGAAAGACAAGGGGATGGATACCCATCCATTACCACGACCAGTCAAGGTCTACAACACAGATGGGACATTAAACGCTGGAGGAGAAATCACCAAGTTTGTGATAGTCGAGTTGCGCATTTTAGATCATTCAGAAAAAATCGCGCTCGCAGTAACCAACCTGGGACCAAATACCATTTTCCTCAGACATGACTGGTTAAAAATTCACAATCCATTGATTGACTGGACCACTGGACGCCTAGAATTTCACTGTGAAGAAGATCACCTCCCAGCCTTAGGAGATTGCGAAGAAGATGAAGAAGAGGAATATCGTTACTCCGAAGGAGATCGACTGTTCCAATTGGATAACGACTCTTATCTGTGAAACACCTCTACGGAGATAGCTGCAAAAGAGTTTGTCAAAAAGGAGAAAAAAACCTTTGAACAAGCCGCTCCCTCCTACATCCATGACTTCGCAGACGTCTTTGCGAAAGAGTCGTTTGATGAACTTCCTCCACGAAGACCATGGGACCATGCCATTGAACTCTTACCAGGAGATTATGTGGTGGATTGCAAAACTTATCCCCTAGGACCTGGAGAACAACAAGAGTTGGACGCCTTCTTGGAGGAGAACTTGAAGTCGGGAAGGATAAAACCCTCGAAGAGCCCTTTCGCCTCAGCCTTCTTCTTCATCAAAAAGAAGGACGGACGTCTTAGACCTGTGCAGGATTATCGGAAACTTAACGCCATCACTATATGCAACCGATATCCACTCCCCCTCATCAACGAGCTTGTGGACAAACTAAAGAGTGCCAAATATTACATGAAGTTTGATGTACGATGGGGATATAACAACGTCCGGATGAAAGAAGGCGATGAATGGAAAGCTGCTTTTCAGACAAACAGAGGTCTCTTCGAACCACTGGTCATGTTCTTCGGTTTAACCAACTCCCCGGCTACGTTTCAAACAATGATGAACTCCTTGTTTAAGGAGCTCATCGATTGAGGGGTGGTAGTCATTTACATCGACGACATTATGATCTTCACAAAAACACTCGAGGAACATCGCCAAGTAGTCCGGGAAGTGTTGGCCATTCTCAGGAAGGAACACCTCTATCTGCGTCATGACAAGTGCGACTTTGAGGTCCAAGAAACAGAATTCCTGGGCTTAATCGTCTCACAAGACAGGGTGAAGATGGAGCCAAAAAAGGTCCAAGCAATCACAGATTGGCCAACCCCTAAAAACAGAAAGGAGTTGCGAGGTTTCTTAGGATTCCTTAATTTCTACCGGAGATTCGTCAAAAACTTCGCCCAGATAGCCCGACCTTTGAATGCACTTACTTTGGACAAGAAAGACTTCATATGGTCCGAAGATTGCCAAAATGCTATGGATGAGTTGAAAACAACTCTAACTTCAGCCCCAGCTCTGGCCATGCCAGTGGACGATGCTCCTTTCCACGTAGAAACGGACGGATCAGGAATCGGAGTAGGAGCCATTCTCTCTCAGCTCCAGAATGGAATTTGGCATCCCGTAGCGTTCATATCACGCTCACTCAATGACGCCGAATGAAACTACCATGCGGCTGATTTGGAGATGCTGGCGGTCATTTTTGCAATGGCTGAGTGGCGACATTACCTGATGGGAGCTCTTCACCCATTTGAAATCCTGGTGGATCATAAAAATCTGGAGTTTTTTCGGAAGCCGCAGGACTTATCGCGTCGTCAGGCTCGATGGAATCAGATTCTGCAGGAATATGACTTCACTTTCCTGCACCGTCCAGGGAGGACCAATCCTGCTGATCCTCTGTCCAGGAGGCCAGATTTTGAAAAGGGGGTGAATGCTGATAATAAGCAGCAAATCCTACTACCAGATCGATATTTCAATGAGGAAAAGGAGATACGAGCCTTCTTCTTCTCTTCTCGATCAGAAAACACCCCTCGATCAGAAATTAGGGCCCTCCAAACCGACGTAAGAACTCAAATAGCTCAATATCAATCCAAGGTAGAGACAAGAGTTCAAGAAGGGCTGAAGAAACAAGGAACCAAATGGAGTCGAAAAGATGGACTCATATGTATGTTGGGAGGAGCTGTTGTATGTGCCACCAGTCAAAGAGCTCAAGGAACGAATTATCCAGGAAAACCATGATCACCCAATTGCTGGTCATCCTGGTATTCATCGGACAAAGGACCTGATCATGACAAGGTACTACTGGCCGGGACTCTGGAAGGACGTGGAAAGCTATGTACAAGGGTGTGACAAATGTCAAAAAGTCAAAAATCGGACAGTCCCAGGTCATACCCCCCTACATCCTAATGAAATTCCAAATACCCCTTGGGAAATAATATCGGTCGACATTATCGGTCCTCTACCAGAATGCAAAGGAAAAGATGCAATCTTGACCATGGTGGATCGATTCTCAAAGATGGTACACTTGTTTCCAATATCGTCCTCCATCACAGCCAAAGGAGTAGCAACGGTGTTCCGGGATCATATTTTCAAGCTGCACGGGACTCCAAAGAAGGTCATATCAGACAGAGGACCTCAGTTTGTCTCAAAATTCATGACGGATCTATACGCCCTGCTGAAGATACAAGGGAATCCCTCTATGGCTTATCATCCTCAAACTGACGGGCAAACGGAACAAATAAACAGCGAAGTAGAAACGTATCTTCGGCTGTACGTCAACCACAAACAAAATGACTGGGCGGATTGGCTACCTATTGCCGAGTTCGCACACAACCAAAACGTTTCGTCCACAACAGGTTTCTCCCCATTCCTGCTAAATTACGGACAACAGCCCTGAATAGCAGAGGACACATGGAGAAAAGTCCCTAATGAGGAGGCCTCGGAGTTCGTGCAAAGAATGAAGGAAACACAGGAGAAGGTGAAAGAGGCCTTGAAAAAAGCAGCGGAACAGATGAAAAAGGCGTATGACAAACATGCTCGTACCTCTCCAGAGTATAAAGAGGGGGATTTGGTACTCCTAGACGGGAAACATATTCGGTCAGATCGACCAACTAAGAAACTGGAAGAGAAACGGTATGGTCCTTTCAAAGTAAAAAGAAAGGTAGGACTATCGGCCTACGAGCTGGACATTCCTCGAACATGGAGGGGTGTTCACCCGGTATTCCATACTTCCCACCTCTGGCCATATCATCAAGGCCAATTCCCGTCCCAACAAGTGTCGACTCCTCCTCCTCTGGTTGTCGTTGAACAAAAAGAAGAGTACGAAGTTGAAAAAGTCATAGATTCCCGAAAAAGATGAGGAAAAACTGAATACCTCGTGCATTGGAAGGGATATCCACGCAAAGAAAGGACTTGGGAACCACAGGAGCATCTGAAAAACGCTCCAGCCGCTCTTCACAAGTATCATCATGAAAACCCCCTTGCCATTCGCACCATAGAAGAATCGTTGTGCGATTGTGACACCTGTCTTTTTAAAGCTCCCCTATTTCTCACTCCTGACTTCAAGTCATTCGCCGCCTCCCTCGTAAAATTCCCCGCCTCCTGCTTTGAACTCCCTCCTGCTGCTCCGGAGGATCAGCCTTGAAAAGGGGGTAATGTCACGCACCACTTTACCATTTCACATTTCACCTTTATCACTATCTCATTTCCGTTTTCCTCTTGTCTTTTCACATACTTCACATAGTCACTATCTCATTTCTTCTTCACTTCACATATTCACCTTATCAGGAAGTGGGGTAGGATACAAGTATATAAAGACCTTGTATTGTACTAGATATGGCACGCTTGAATTCTCATCCATTTTCCTTTCTCTCTCTCTTGAGCTCTTCGCTTAAGTCAGAGTCTTGATAATAACAGAGATTGGTAAGTGCATGTATAAGATGGCGAATAGCAGAAGGAACTCAATGACTAAACGTGGAGCTATGAGTCCGATACGAGAGAATCGGACGAGGAGACTAAAGTTCGATGACAAACAAGGGGAATCGAGCCAAGATAAGAGTGAAACGTAACACCACCATATTGAACTGGGAAAGAAACTCCAACCAGCAGGCTTGCTGGTGGGTCAAGAGCTTCATGGTGGTGATGTACTCAAGAGTCTTGTGGTCAGTGATGACATCAATTGGGGTGCCAGAGATACCAAGTCTGGAAGAACTTAAAGATGGCAAGGAGTTCCTTGTTATGAGTGTTGTAGTTCAACTCCAGAGTAGAGAGGATATGGCATAGTTGGAGGCATCAGTTTCTATGATTATTGGAGTATCTGAAGTCTAGTGGACAAGGATGGAAGTGAAGGTGAAGGCATCCTTCAAGGACTGAAAGATGGTAAGGCACACATTGTTGAAAAGCCATGAAGTGCTCTTACAAGTAAGACAAGTGAGGAGCATGATGATATTGGAGTCATTATCAATGAATTTTTGGTAGAAATTAGCAAACCCTAGGAAGGACTGGATATCCTGGACTTTCTATAATACTGGCCACTCCTAAATAGCCTTGACTTTGTCCTTAGACATTGTCAGGCCAGAAGGAGACAGTTGATAGCCAAGGTACTTGGTGGAGTCAGTGTTCTATTCACACTTCTGAGGTTTTGCATAGAGACCATGTTTGCAAAGTTTCCAGAGGACTTCTCAGACATGTTTCTTGTGGGAAGCTTTGTTTTCAGAGAAGATTAGAATATTGTCCAGGTAGACTATTATATACACATCAAGAAAATCAGTGAAGATTGAGTTAATAAACCACTGGAATGCTACAGAGGCATTCATCAGATTGAATGGCATAACTAGCCACTTAAAGGAGTCATAGTGCATTTGGAAGGAGATCTTCTATTTGTCACCTTTGGCAATGCAGACCAGATGGTATGCATGCTAGAGGTTAATCTTGGTATAGACCTTGGTATAGCTCAGGGCATCAAGGAGGTCAGAAATGCAGGGAAGCAGGTAGTGGTCTTTCTTCGTGATCTTGTTGAGGCCCCTGTGGCATTCCAGCAGTTTGTCAATTTGATCTTTACTGATCTCCTTGATGTGTGCATTATAGTCTATCTGGATGACATCCTAATCTTCTCTGAAGACAAAGCCTCTTACAAGAAGCATATCCAGGAAGTCTTCCAGAGACTCCACAAACATGGCCTTTATGTAAAACCTGAGAAGTGCAAATGGAATACCAACTCCACTGAGTATCTCAGCTACCAACTCTCTTCTTTCAGCCTGATGATGTCTGAAGACAAAGTCAAGGCTATCCAGGAGTAGCCAGTATCACAGAAAGTCTGGGACATTCAATCTTTCCTCAGTTTTGTTAACTTCTACTAAAAGTTTATTGTGAATTACTCTGATATTGTCATGCCCCTTACTTGCCTCACTCACAAGGGCACCTCCACTAGCATGCCCAGAGCATCACAGTTCTCCACCATGGTCTCCATGAGCTGGCAGGGCACCAGGCCCTCACCATCCTCACTCTCTGCTCCCTCTGTCTTGTCTGCAACACTCTTACCGCTCACAACCACCTCAGCAGAGACTCATGCCTGCTTCCTCAATGTCCTGGGTGACCCTGCCCTCCTTTGCTTCCCCACTTGCACCACCTCTGCTTTGGACTCATCTCTTAGCCTGCTCCAGCTGCAACACTTACACACCACCTGACACAGCATGCATGCCATGGCCCTTCTCACACCAGCTCACACCTTGCATCTGGATGGTTGTCTGAGCTGCACACAGTGCACACATACCCCAACCACTGGCTCTGTCACTGTGTCTCCCACCCATGCTTCACCTGCCATTGCCATTGACATTGTCACTGTCATTGCTTGACAATGCTCTACTGCAAGCCACCATTCCTCCACTTGATGCCAGCACTCCTTCTCAACATGCCATGCCTCTTTTTTACACTGTCGCTCTTCTTCACACCTCTGCACCTCCTCCTCACACCATCACCTCACCTCCTTCTCCACTTTTCGGCACTATGAGACATCATATCAATGGCATTACACACTGGCCAATGGCCACTCACCTCTTCACGCTTGCACTTCTTCCCCTTGTGCATGTGCTCCCACCACTCCTTCTCTTTCATTACCCTTTGCCCCAGCAACCAACACATCATCATCTGAGTCAGTGATAAGGTCATTCTTGGTAGCATTGTTCTAGTTATATGCCATATCAAGATTAATGGAAAAAATTTGAAGTTTGATCCACCTGATGTGCCTTTCTAAATAGTGTTTGCCTTTTCAAACTCTGCTATACTATGTGCAACTCCACATTGTCTAGTGTCTACTGCCCTTAGGTCCACCAGCCCTCAGGTGTTTGGGCCCTAAGAGGGGGATACTGTCATGACCATGACAACTCTGCTCTATCTGCACACTATTCCACTTACTCCACTTCATACTTAGATAGTTTTCCTCTTAGCTCTGACACTCTATACTATAGCTCCGACTCCACTCTGATTACAGTGCCAGTCAGTACTTGACTAGTAGCCAGTTTCATTCCCATCTCTCCATTCTCTATCTAATGTTACATTCTCACTTAGTTACTCTGCCTTTCTGATTTGCCTCCAATGCTATGTTCTCATACATACTGTACTGCCTCCGAAACTCCTGTATACAAGTCTGACTCACTGAGAACTTATGTACTCCTCAGTTTGAATATTGAAGTATTTCAGTCTACTTTTCTTCTTTGTGACCTCCTCTTCTCTGTCCTCCCTCCCATCTGACAGATTCCATCTCCATTCCTTTGACCCCTCTGCCCAACCTCTGAAATATGAGAACCCGGGATTGCCAGGGCACAGTGCTCCACCCCAAGTCACTGAAGCTGAAGTTCTCACCCCTCCAATCTCTGCCTAGTACCCCCTTCATGCACACTTCTATTGGAGTTAGCAGCAAAGTGGAGTGGACCTTGACACATACAACAACTCTCTGAGTGCTACTACTGGAGTCTTCTCATTCTTCATTAACAAGGGCTACCACCCAAACATCACAGTACACTCCAAGTGTGATCTCACCTCTGCTCAGGCCCACAAGTACTCTGTCAATCTTGACTCCCTCCATAACTTCCTCCATGAGAAGATGGCTCATGCCCAAAAGCGATACCAAGGCCCTGTGAACACCAAGTGAATTCCAGTGCCAGACTTCAAGGTTAGTAACCAGATTTTTGTCAAGGCCAAGTATTTCCACTCCACATGGCTCTCCAAGAAACTCTTTGAGAAGAACTTGGGGCCATATGACATCATCGCTAAGGCAGGTAGTTACTTCTTTATCCTTCATCTCCTGGAATCTATGAAGTTTGTACATCCAGTCTTCCATGTCTCCCAATTAGAACCCTCTGTTCCAAACATCATTCTAAATTGGATTCAGCCTCCATCACCCCCCAGTTGAAGTAGATGGCAAACCAGAGTACAAGAGATATCCTTGACTCCAAGGTGGACAGACAAAGAAAGAATTGCAAATTGTTGTACTTGATACATTGGTCTGGTTAGGAAGGAACTGATGAAGAAACATCTTGGTTACTTGCCACTGAGCTTAATCATGCATCTGAACTTGTTTCAGAGTTCCATCTCCAGTATCTGAACAAACCCAGACCTCACTCCATATGATCACACACAAGTCCATTTGCAACAAATTCTATACTATGTACACCTCCCTGTCACTACTTGACCTCGCCTCATCCCTGTTCCATCACCAACACCACCAACTCATCCCTCACCTCCTCCACCTCATCCATGTCAGCCTTCAATTTCTCCTCCAACCCTCCTCCATATACAGTGACTTCCAAAATTGAGTCAATGTTTTAAGAATTTGGAGTATTTGTTATGTAGCTCAGGAAAAAGAACAAATAGAGCCAAAGTGTAAGTGAGTGGCAGGTAGTATTTACTCTTGGCTATGTGTCAAAAAAGGAATTATGTAATTTGAATAAGTATCCATAGAGATATATAGTCAGTCCAAATTTACAAGCCATTGACTCAATTTTGTAACTATGTATCAAATCTGTAGAATTAGCCAATTCTAGTACTTTATATGACCTCCTTTTGCCTTGATTACTGCTTGGATCCTCCTAGGCATACTTTCAATCAAATTCTGACATACCTCTGGATCTATACTCTTCCACACTTTTTCTACTCTCTCCCAAACCTCCCATACTCCCTTTGTCTGTCTTGAATACTTGGCAAGTTCCTTTTTGATATGATACCAGAGGTGTTCAATGGAATTGAGATCTGGAGATTGTGGAGGCCAATCCAGGACATTGATATCATTGTCTTCCATCCACTTTGTAGCCTTTTTGGAGGTATGTTTGGGATTATTATCCTGTTGAAAGATAACATCCTCCAGAGAAAATCCAGATTCCTCCAAGCTGGGAAGCAAGCTGTTCTTTAAAATGGTCAGCATCCATCCTCCCCTCAACCTCCACAAGGTGCCTAACACCTTCCCAACCCATACACCCCCATACCATGATATTTCCTCCTCCAAATTTCACTGTTCCCTGAACCTCTTTGCTAATAAGCCCCTCACCTGCCTGTTTCCATACCCATTTCCTTCCATCTGACCCTATCCTGTTTATTTTGGTCTCATCTGACCAAATAACCCTTTTCCAGTCCTCAACAGTCCATTCCTGGTACTTCAGGGCAAATGCTAAG
>JBBPMH010000703.1:7354-18209 GCA_038090235.1 Pulveroboletus ravenelii
TGCCAACCCCCCCCCCCCCGCACTCCACCCCGCCATCGACTAAGACTCCGTCTTTCGCCACTCCGTCTCTGTTACCAATGAAACCATGATTACCTAAGGTCTCGCAGCTGCTCAGTATCCCCTGCATCCTGCCGGATAGCTTGGGAATGTCCTCATCAGGACTCTCAGCTCGCAATCTGAATAAAAGCTCACCTTGCTTGTCAACACATTCCCGATTGGATTCCTCTGTCCTCTAAATGAATGCCTTTCCCCCATCCAACTTTACTGCTGTTTGGCTGTACCAAGTAAGGATTCCGACCACCAACCCTATCCGATCTCCCGATCTACCCCATCTGAGCTTCCTGCCTTTATGGCGACACTGCAACATGAATAAACTAGTCATGCCTACACAATGTTCCCCATGGACCATAGGTTCTCTGCTTGACCTCTGGCTCTCCTCCGTCTCTCTCTCTTACCTGAACCTTGACACCATCACCTCCTAAACCCCACTCTGTACGCCGCAACGCGTATAAACTAGTTCATCTGAAAAAACCCCATTCACATGTCTTGAATCCGTTCAGACCCGACCCATCTGACCCTGGACCATAGACACCTCCGCCCCAAGCCTTGACCCCAACACCGCAACAGGCACCAAACTACCTGGCGACACTTTCGTCTCCTGCTAAACTCACATGATGTTCATTATGATTCTAATTGTAGTCAGTGCTGACCCAGCCTGCTGAACTCGCTTTTGCAATGTTCATTGCAATTCAAATCATAGGCAGTTATCCCCACCCATTGTCTTTGACCACCACCGTCTCTGACTTTGCAACCTCCTTATCTTCTTCCCCGACGAGAGGACCCACATTGAACGCCTACCATTGACCCTGATCACAACCCCTCACATCTCCGCTCCTGCTCACTCCTGTCTCCTGATCGCAGTCTTCTGCCTGCATTATCAAAGCAATCATCTTGATCGCAGTCTGCTACCTGCGTTATCAAAGTAGTCGTCTCACCCGCAGTCTTCTGCCTGCATCATCAAAGCAGTCATCTCCGACCACCAATGTCCTTGTCTCCGCTCTTTGACAACTCTGCCCCCCCATAGTCACTCCCATCACCTCCGACGTCTCCGCCCACTCCATGGAAGTTATCTCCTCCAGTCCTCACCGATCTCTGACACCTCTGCCCCCCCCCCCACCGTCCACTTGCCTTTATGGCAGCACCACCATATGCATAAACTGCCTGACCCTCAAAACAACACCATGATGTGCCTAAACTAGTTGGCCTTCAGACGACCCCTCATAACCTTCTCCCCATGTCACCCCCCTTGGTATCACAACACCACCCACCATCGTCTTGCTCCCCACCCATTATCACTGCTGACATTCCAATCACAATCCCCTGCCCACGTTATCAACACTGCCCACTCCGCTCACAGTTCCCTATCTGCGTTATCAAAATATTCACCACTGGTCCACTCCACCACCGCCCCCATCACCTCTGACTTCACCCCTCCGAACCCTTGCCTACCCTCGCCCCAGTCTGGGCTCTCTACCTTGCAGGCCAACTATGCTCTTCAGCGCACGCATCCCTGCCTTGAGATATCAATCCCAGCTGTTGAACCCAGCCCCACCCCGCACCGATGATTTGGTTGCCCCAGCCCGGCCTACCCTATGGCCACCTGTCTCCTCCACTCCCCCCCCAGACACCCCTCTTCCCATTACCTTTTGGCTTTATTGTTATTCCTTGATCGTGGTCGACCTTGGGCTTAACAGGGGGGTGATTTCATGCTTTTGATGCTTTTCACCTTCCTATATCCACATCCCATCACACCTTGACACTCTTCCTGGTGTTTTCGTGTCTCCTGAACCCTCCACTCGCCAAACACCTGCTATCTGCCACCCCAACCATACCTCCTGCAGGATGGTTTGACCTCAAAACCTCAGCCGACACCAGTTCTTCAGAAACAACTCCCTTGACCTTACCCACACCTGACACCTCCAATAGAACTTGTTAGCCTTATCCCAGCTCCAACTTAGCTCACCTGGCTTTGCCAACCCTGCCACCCTCTACACCATCGACATTAATGTCATCTTGCAGTTACTCCCATCTCTGATCGGCACCCCTACTACCAATGACAACATCCCCCTGTCTTCGATATCGATAAAACCCTACCTGACCAACGCCTGTCATCTCGAGAAACCATCACTATTGGCTACGTTGCCTTGAATCTGATGGTCCCACCCCTCTTACATGAATGAAACCTTGATCGTTAACCCTGGTCATCCCCGATCACCCCGTCACCCTGGTCAAACATAGAAACTTGAATGCTTCCCCGCCAACCACCACTGTCTCATAAACACCCCAACCATGGTCCACCTGACCACCGTCCCCAGCTTGACCCACAATCTACCCCAGTAGTAACCCCGACCTCTTCATTGCGCAGGTCTCACAAACTCCGATGATACTCCCCTGAGCCTTGACCATCCACCTGGTGAAACCCTTAAAAACCTTGGCCTGCCCTGGCCAGCACCAAGAACCCTCTCTCATGACGACCAAACCTTGTCACCCTGCCTGACCCCCCATGGCATCAACGGTCGCCACTCACCTTGTTCTCAACTTTCTCGTAAACACCACCCCTGAAGCTGTACGGCCGTTGCCTACCCAGCACCATCCCCACCTGGACACTCCTCTGCTGTCACCAGCCATATCTCACCAGCCACCTCTTGGGAACTTATCATCCAACCTACTCGTCAACACCCACACTTTGCCATCACATACATCCAGACTGCATACAGGATCTCTGATTTGAGTTTTCGGCAGTGCCTCTATGCCTTAAAACGGGGGTAATGTTACGATTTGATCGTATATGCACAGGACCCCTATTCTTTTTCCTAACTAGAACACCCTACGATGCCTAACCGCTACCAACCACGCCCCTCCTCAGTCCCCTCTGGCTCATCACCAGAACCACCATTACCAGTCCCCGCCTACCCGACTCCTGTCTGTGCCTACCGGGCACCTGCCCGTGCCTACCAAGCATTTGTCTGTGCCTACTCAGCACTTCCCTCTGTCCAGCACAACCTGTCGACAGATTACACCAACATTGCTGCCACAGGCATTCCCTGTGACTCTGTCACATCCTCCCATTGTTCTTTCGTGTTCCCTCACATTCCGTGACATTCTCTGTTATTCTTGCTTAGCCTTTGAACCTTAGATCCCTTCACCTGATCCTCTCTGATTGGCCTCATGTCTCTCTGTCACTCATCGTTCCCTTTTTGCCATTCGTTGTCTTACTCATTCGATTCATAAGCCTTGTTTATCCTTTGTTGTTCCATGTTTATCCTCCTTTGTTTACACTGTGTATATAAACCCACCTCATAGGTACGCTGTTTCCCCAGCTTAGATCTACTTGGCAATCTACATTGTTCTACCTTCTACGTGTCTTTGCTCAACACTTGACTGAGCGCTCTGCTCTTACTCTTGTCTCTTTGCTAGCTAGTTGCTAGGTGAGATCCTCGACCTCAAACCTTCATCGGCTAATCGCCAGATGAACCCTTGACCCTGCTAGTTGCAGGCTACGTCCCTTGTTCCCGTCCCACTATAGCTGCTTGCTAACAGTTCTCCTTGTCCTCGCCCCTTAAGCCGAGTCCACACTTGACCTTTTGGAATCAAGCGTAACAGATCGTGCAAGCTGCACAGTCCCATGTAGTGGTGTTAGGGCTCGGGCTTCACTGGTGTGGTGGGCACACCATCATGGTGCCCTGCTCCTGCTGTGCTCTCACCCACCTCATCATCATTGTGGTGATGGGCACACCATTGCGTACCCTCGCCCACCTTGTCATTGTTGTGGTGGTGGGCACACTGTTGCATACCCTCACCCACCTCCTCATCATTGTGGTGGTGGGCGCGCCGTTGCATACCCTTGCCCACATTGTGGTTGTGGTTGTGGGTGCACCATTGTGTACCCTCGGCCCCCTCGTCGTCCTTGTGGTGGTGGGCGCACCATTGTGTACCCTCACCCACATTGTTGTTGTTATGGTGGTGGGCGCGCCATTGCGTACCCTTGCCCACCTTGTTGTCCTTGTGGTGGCGGGTGCACCATTGCATACCCTTGCCCACGTCATTGTGGTTGTGGTGGCGGGTGCACCATTGCATACCCTTGCCCACGTCATTGTGGTTGTGGTGGTGGGTGCACCATTGCATACCCTCGCCGCCCTTGTCATCCTTGTGGTGGTGGGCGTGCTATTGCGTACCCTCACCCATCTTGTTGTTGTTGTGATGGTGGGCGCGCCATTGCATACCCTCGCCCACCTTGTCATCCTTGTGGTGGCAGGCACACCGTTGCATACCCTCGCCCACATCGTCGTGGTTGTGGTGGTGGGTGCACCATTGCATACCCTCACCCACATCATTGTGGTTGTGGTGGTGGGTGCACCATTGCATACCCTTGCCCCCCTCGTCGTCCTTGTGGTGGTGGGTGCACCATTATGTACCCTTGCCCACATCGTCGTGGTTGTGGTGGTGGGTGCGCTGTTGTGTATCCTCAGCCCCCTTGTCATTTTTGTGGTGGTGGGCGCACCATTGCATACCCTCGCCCACCTCGTCATTGTTGTGGTGGTGGGCACACTATTGCATACCCTTGCCCACCTCGTTGTGGTTGTGGTGATGGGTGCGCCGTTGCATACCCTCACCTGCATCATTGTCATTGTGGTGGTGGGGACGCCATTGCGTGCCCCTGTCCACATCATTGTTGCTGGTGTGGTGGACGCACTGCCACAGCACCTTCGTTGTTGTTGTGATGGTCATAGGTGCGCCGTTGCGTGTCTTTGCCCTCATCGTCATCACTGCTGTGGTAGATGCATGCGACTCATGGTGTTACCATATATGTGGTAAGTCGTGGCTCAGGGGTGTCCACTCCAGCTCACTGCATTATGTAATACAGGCCCAGGCCTGAGCCCTGGGCTCGGGCCTGACCAATCCCAGGCCCAAGCCCTAGGCCCAACCAAGCCCAACTCAGGGCCAGGCTTGGGCCAGGCCTGAGTAGGGCCTGAGGCCCGGGCCTATCGGGCCTAGGCCCAAGCCCTCACAGCACTAGTCCCATGTGACCTTCATCCTGAGTAGCCAAGAAATGGGCCCAAGGTCAGTGATATGGAATCAGGATGTGATCTCAGCTTTGAACACCTTGATCAGTCTGCTCAAGCTACCTGTAATGGTACAGTCATCAATGTGAGATGCTAGGATTAGAATGTGCTCGCTGATATGCAACACAAAAACACCCCAGTCGGCTTTCATGTGCTTGAGTCCAAGCTTGCTGAGTTCTCTTGACAGCCATAGGTACCACTTGAGCACACCCTGCTTCAAACTGTATAGAGCAACACAGAGTTTTGCAATGAGATCCTGGCTGAGTTTATTGAAACTGGGAGGGAGTTCCATAAAGATGATCTCATCATCATCAAGTTTCTTATTGAGGAATGTGCTGTGGAAATTGAAGATGTCGATGTCCCAGTCTTGTTGAGCTGTGATGATGAGGATTAGGCAGAGGGATGCAAGCTGGGTGACTGAAGTGTAAGTCTCATTGTAGTTGACCCCTTGTTGCTGTGTGAACCTGCACACTACCAATCGAGCTTTATACATATTTGTCAATTTCACCAGTGGCAGTTTTCTTAATCTTGAAGACCCACTTACAGCTCACAACGTTCATGTTGACAGGAGGTTCGATGACATCCCAGGTGCACACTGCATTTAAACTCCTCAGCTTAGCATTCACCACTTCCTTCCATTTCGCCCAATCTGGCCATCTCTGTGGTTCCTCTATGGTTGTGGGCTCCAACACTTTGGCTTCTGCAGTGCCAGCTATCAGTGCAAACACCACATTATTGTTGTTGAATTCCCATGCGCCTGTGGCAGCCTCGTTCCCACCACTGTCAATGTTACTAGTTTCACCCATATATTTTTCTTCTTCTTCCACCACCACCTGAATCCCTTTAGGGGACTGCTGCTATGCAGCATACAAATGTACTCAGATTCTGTCTGTTTCCTGCTCAACTGCCTCAACTCGGCCTCTGGTGCTGGTATCTCAAAGTTGTGGCCTAGGTAGCCACTCTGGGCATGTTCAGGTGGGTCTGATACTGGTGAAGGCAGGCAGTTATTGGGGGGATCAGATGTAGGTGAGTTCCACAGGTGTTGAGTGGTGTTAGGTGTTACGTTTTACTTAGTTTCTTTGTTTGTTTCCTGACTCTGCACTGTCGGTCACCCTTGTTTCCACTTTGCTCCACCATTAGTTATTGGACATTAGCCTCCTCGTCTGATTCTCTCGTATTGGGCTCGTAGTTCCATCCTTAGTCATCGAGTTCCTTCTGCTATTCGTTAGCTTACTCACATGTTTACCAATCCCTGTTGTTTCTTCGTTGTCCTTGTCTTACTTTGTTATTTCCCAAGTACTATAAAAACCCTCGTAGGTCTACATGTCAACCTAACTTAGACCTACTTGGCAATTAACTTGCTTCCTCAGTGTGTCCTCGCTCTACACTCAACAGAGCACTTTGCTCTTTAATCTTGTCTCCTTGCTAGCATGTTGCTAGGCAAGACTTCTCGACCTAGGAAACCATCAACTGTTCGTTGATAGAACCCTTGACCCTGCCGTTTGCAGGCTGCGTCCTTCGTCCTCGTTTTATTAACAGCTGGTTGCTGATAACAGTCCTTGCCCTCGACCTTCAGCCGAGTTCACGCTTCGACCCTTTGGGATTGAACGTAACATTAGGTAAGGCAGACTGATTATCTAATTTCTGGTGCATATGGTCACTCTCCTCCTCAATTGGTGTGCTGATTTGGCTGATAACCATGCCATTATTGCAACAAAATGTAATGTTTCACTCAACAGCGATGGTGTGGTGATCTGCAAGGTAGATGTGGTGAGTGCTGTTTTTGGTGTCAAATCCAACCCAATGCCCTTCAACCACTCGATCATCAAGCTTCAATCCACTCAGGTTGTGCACCCAGCACCACATACCCCATTCGGGTAAGTCCATTAAATTCAGTTTCTTCTTTGTCAACATCTTGTACAGTGTTTACCATTGAGTGTATGAGTAGCTGACCAGTTCTTCACCCAGATGGTATGCATGATGGCCTCCCCCCACAAGAATTTTAGCAGGTCACTTGAATGCAACACTGCTCACACATGTTCAACAAGTGTGTGATTGAACTGTCAGCAATGCCATTGTGCTGTGGCATGTCATGTGTAGTGAGTTTGTGCTCTGTTCCCTGTGCTTTCAAGTGACAAGTAAAATTGTTGCTCAGGAACTCCTCCCCTCAGTCTAAATGTAAGTGTTTTATGGTGACACTGTACTGATTCTTTACCCAGGCCTTGTATTGCAAGTATGTGCCAAAGACTTCAGATTTCACTGAGAGGAGGTAGAGATGGGTGAGTTGGGTATGATTGTCTGTGAATGTACAGTAGTACATTTTTCGGCCAAGCATCTGGGTAGGGGATGGTCCCCACACATTGGTATATATTTCATCACCAAAGCTTTCACAATGTTTTGGCTCATGCTCTTTGCTAATAGATTTTTGTATCACTTTTCCATATTTGTGAGACTCACACTGGCCCATGGTGGCATGATTGGGATCCAATTTGATCCCAGTCACCATTCCTTTATTTAGCATATCCCAAATCATAGCAGCGCCGATATGGGAAAGTTGGGTATGGAGTTCTGCCATGGTGAGTGTTTGGTCAACTCTGGTGGTGTTTACTGATGCAAGTTCACTCTGCATGTGATACAGTCCATTTGTGAGCAGTACTGCCCCAATAACTGCTTTTTCCTATTGAAGATGTGGCACAACCAGTCATGGAAAAGTGCAGCATAGCCTGCAGTGATGAGTGCTGATGGACACAAGCATCACCTTCATTGTTGGTGCATATAGCATGTCCTTCAAGAGAATGCACTGAAGAACAGCAGTCCTGACTGGGAGGTCAGGAGGGCTAGTAGGGGGCAAGTATAGACTTGACCCAAGGGAGGTTCTGGGACTGTGAATGGTGGTGTTTCCAATGGCTAGGTGGGCCTGGGGAACGACTAGGTCACTCTCCGGAATGATGATGGACAATGAAAGGTGGAAAGATGTAAAAGTCGGAAAGTGTATTTCAAAATCTAATATAAGGCTTTTATAGTCCGGAACTTGTTCCTGAACTGACTAATGGTAAGGGGGACATGTTCTAAATAAGGAATCAAGAGTCTGAAAGGAACCAGGCTTGTTAGGGGTTGATCTGGACTAAAACTGGACTGGACTGTTGATCTGGACTATGGTCCAGACTGGATTGTCAAACCAGACTAAGATCTGGCCTAAAACAGAAGCAGACTAAGCTAATACCAGTCCCGTACTGGTAAAAATGGATGGACAGATAACAGGTAGACCAGCTAGGGCATGGGGAAAACACCAGATATCAACGTAGAAACACTTGGTGCTCTACAGTGTGATTTCTTTTCACCATTTGGTAAGTGGATTTGAATGCTTCCCTTTCCAATAGCATTGAAGGTGCAGTTGTCAGCCACTCATATAGGTTTCAGTGGGATGGTCACAAAGTTGGTGAAATGATCACAAAATGGGAACATGTGCTGCATCGCACCACTATCATAGAAAATGGTGGTCTCATTGGCCATTAAAGCACTATCCTAGATGAGGGTAGCATATGTCATGGTTGACAATGTGACCAGGTCACTTGGGCTGTCTGTGTCTGCAGCATCAGCATCAATGGATGCGATCCACATGCCATTGGATTCAGTTGGCTCTGCAGCATTGGCTTTTGCTAACAATTTGCCTTTTCCTTTACAGTCTTTCAATGTTATGTCCTGCTTTGGCTTCTTGCCTTTGGACTTCTAGCCCTTGGGAGCCTGTCCTTTCTTTCTGCCACCCTCTTCCCAGCAGTTTAGCTTTGTATGGCCAATCCAGCCACAGTTCTCACACTCAGTTATGCATCTTGACTTATGACCTTTTCCCTTTTTGGATGAATCAGTGCTGAGTGCAGTTTCATTGCTGGTTTGCTTGGACTTTGACTTATTGCTGTCAAGAATAATAAAACAATCATATTTGTCAAAAATAAGGGTAGTGAGGGTGTTGATGCTAACAGTTTAACTGTGTAGCTTCAGGGCTGACAAGATGTTGGATATAATGTGGTTGTAGGAGCATGGCAGTGAAGTGAAAATAAGTTGTTGTCCACTATGGGTTTTCTGACTGTTGCTAACTCTTCTTGTAACACAAAAATCTTTTCAATGTGAGTGCATGCATCTCCTCCATCTTTTAGCTTGAGCTCGCCAAGTTGGCAATGTATCTCTATTCCAACAATGATTGACCATTTCTCAAATAGGGCTACTTACATATCATAGTAGTCTTTGGCTGTGGGTTTTCATGCAAGCTGGATAAAAATAGAGTCAGGGAGTGCAGCTGACATAATATGTTTTGCTAGCCTGTCTTTCTCATTCCATTCAGCTAGGTCTTTTTCATACTGTGCCATTTCTTCCTCCTTGGCTGGTGTGGTTGATATCCACACTGGAGATTTTCCAGTCACTAGGTCGACAGGTGTGGGCTTTGTACCATGAATGTAGCCTAGCAGGCTTTATGACAACAAGATGTTTTCAAGTTGGGCTTTCCATATGGTCCACCCTTTTCCCACAGCATCAAGCTTGGGGAGTTTATACAAATCATCTGTTTTCAACATGAAGGGCGAGATTTTGAGCATGAGAGAGTTTTGCTGCTTGTCTAACTAGTTTTCTGAGCCAGAGCTCATAACCTGTAGAACAATGTAACTCAGTAAGTGGTAGACAATCACTGAGATGAGGTAGAGTCTGAGACATGGGAAATAAACACTGCTTATGTAATATAGTCTGTGCACATACTACTGTCATACTTCAACAGTGATGCCTGCTACATTGCTCAGAAAACAATACTAAATAGTGAAAGCAAAGTTAACTCACCTCAGTCGCTGCATAGGATATAGCAGGAATGATTGAGGGGAGTTCTGAGAACAAAGTGGGGATATATAAAGTGGGTGGAGATGCAACTGTTAACTTCAATCAACTCTGAGACAGGAAGTCCAAAATCTGTAAGTAAATAATGAAAGGGGATGCAGTTTCAAAGTGAAGTTGGGAATGGAGAAGTATAATGGTAAGTATCTCAAGTGCCATTTAGATCCAACTCCTGGCACTCCATTTGGGCACTCCATCCAGGGTTTTAGACTCCAGCATGCAGTAACTGACCATGACTGACCACATCTAGTCAGAGTCCAATAGGAGTGCTTGGAGGACTTCAGAGTTGTAGTCCTTGATAGCCTCAGTAGCATAAGCAAAGTGTTGATAATCAAGGTTGTGAAGCTAGATGATTTGATACTGGAGCAAGGGCTCAACAGTATACAGGTGATAATGTGATTAACAACTCTGTTACCTGGCCTGACCCAGGACATATGCCTATATGTATATATGTACTACAAGGTATATATAGTGGCTCAAAAAACTGTCCAGATATTTGCATATTTTGCACTAAGTGCAATGCCCTGTGAGACATACTAACCCTAACCCTAGCATATGATACCAAATGAAGTACTAACTCTTGGCTTTCTATTGGTCCAGAATTTAAGGGATTTGGATAAGATGTGATAAAATGGGAGGCATTTCAAAACCATGACTCATTTGAACAGTTTTTTAACTTTATATCTGAGTTACATATATTGGATCCTGGAATACCATAATATATCTGGAAATTGTTCTATTATGTCACCTTTATGTGAATGAGTGTCAGACAACATATACAGTGAGTGAAAAAACCCTTGCAATGTTTGGCCATTTTGTACTAAGTGCAATGTAGCACTAGAGGGCGTGGGAATCCC
>JBBPMH010000704.1:0-18193 GCA_038090235.1 Pulveroboletus ravenelii
ATATATAAGATAGGCAGAGATGGGAGTGCTAACTCTGATCAACTCCAAAATGGGAAGTCCAAAATCTGTAAGTAGAACAGAAAGGGGATGCAGTTCTGAGATGTTGGAAGCAATTGGCACCAAAGTAAGGTTAGGAAATGGGGGAGCACAATGGTAAGTACCTTGTGCACTATTTAGATCTGACTCCTGGCACTCCATCTGGAGTTTCCAACTCTGGTGCATGGTGACTGACCATGACTGACCATGACTAGTTGGAGTCCAATAGGAGTGCTTGGAGGACTTTGGAGTTGTAGTCTTTGATAGTGCCAACCAGGGCCTACTCCCATCTCAGAACATAACATTAGTAGTTGGTATCCTAAACACAGCTGGATAGACAAGCAGTAGGGACAGACAGTGAAGCCCCCTGATGAGAACTGTCACAAGTTCAAAACTGCTTGCTGCCACTTTCTTTACCTGCCTCTGGCTGTGTACTGTACACATAGCCCACTATGTGGTCTGACCCTGATCTTTGGAGAAGGGTGACTGACAGCCAGTCAAGCAGGTGGATAGCCCAGTTGTCCTCTTGTGCATACAGACTATGCTCTAGGCTCTGTCTCCTAGACCTCCCAGCCATGATTTTTTTTACTGAATCTTGTGATAGGTGCAGATGACAGCTATGTACTGTAACAAGGCTGCCAGGCTCCATGTCTAGCATGCCCATTTCTCTTGTTCACTGCTCATGCGCCTTGTGTGTTCGCTGCTTGGGTAAGGTTTTCTTCGAAAAGTCTCTCTGCATCTGTCCAGACCCGAGCGGTCCGTCGCTCGGGGAGTTCCAGCAACGCCGGGAGCAGATCAGCGCTGAACTGCTCCGACGCCTCCCGAGGCAACAACGTGGGCAAGATGTCGATCGACACGACCGACAGGGCCGGTACGCCATGCCTAAACTCATTCGTTCAGTCCCCTTGAACGCATTTGGAGGGAGAGAGAGACGCACTCGAGCGCCACAGCGACGGTCGGATCCGCAGGGGTGGTATTGACGCTATAGATTGGTACGGGGTTGAACGGATTAGTGGTGTCACAGCTCACGTCGACAACGACGGACAGCTTCCTCGACTGTCCCGCCGCGTTGACATGTGGTTTGGTGAGGAAGGGAGGGATGGAGGCGGAGAGGTAGATGCAGTTGATGAAGATGTCGACGTCGAGGATCTCCTGGAATGGTCCGCCCTTGGCTGTCTCTGCCATATCCCACTTGAAGATGTCATCTCTGCAACGCGCAAAAAGGGCGTGTCAATGTCCCTCCCCATCACCGCCGTCGGCACAGGACAGAGTAAGATGGTACACGCACCCGTCCAGACCGATCTTATGAAGGAGGTCGACGGCGCCGCGGCCACATCTCCCGAGGGCGCCGATCACGAGTGCCTTGACGCCCTTTCCGCTTCCCCCGAGGGCCTCTTTGACGTGACCGATCATTGCCGCCTCGTTCGGAAACGGTTCGAGCCGACCCAGTCTCCCCCCGTTCCTCTGCGCCGCCAACGCGAGCGCACCTGCGGCCGCCCCCGCAAATCCGGCATAGGGGCTAAACGCAGCGACGCGACGACCGGCCGCATCGTTTAGGAACTCGATATCATAGAGCGTCCCGTTCCCGCGACAGAATCGGTCGAGGATGGACGTCCAGCCGGCCTGCTGTTCATAGTAGTGGGCAAAGTAGATGTGGATGTGGAGGAGCGGGTCGTCGGGGACGGGCAGCTCTTTGAGTCCGATGATCAGGGTCGAGGTGGGCGCGGTCGGCCATGAATTGTGTTCCGCGAGTCGACGGCCGACGCTGGTGGGACGCGCGCGAGCAGTGCGTGCGCAGAGAGGGGTGAGGGGACGCACGCTTCGAACTCGGCATCATCAAAGATGCGCTGTGGGTCACGCTCGACCACGATCTCGAATCCAGCATCGATCAATTTCTTGGCCGTGGTCGGGGTCAAGGCCGATCGTCGTTCGAATTCTCCAGAGTTGCTGAACCATCCCTTTTTTTGTGTGTGTGAAGGAGGTAGTGGTTCTTTACGAGCTGGATCACTCCTAGCCCACGGCTGTCTATCCTATGACTTCCAATGATCAGACCGGGTGGTGATGGCTGCGCACGTCATGAGAATAGGCCTTGTAAATGTGATAGGCAACGTACGCCATCCTGGACCTGACCGGGTCGACAAAGGGGATCAGAACAAGCACCTTTAATCATTGACAGAGCCCACATCCTTTCTGTGGACTGTCTTCTGGTGGGCTTCAAACATCAAATTGGAAGACCCACCAAGTGCGTCGTCGATCAACCTCATTAATGCCCCATGCGTGCCACTTTCTCTGGCAATGACACTCAGTTGAATCAATTTCTTCAAGTCTTCCCGCCGACCAGGGTCAGCATAATAGAGGAAATAGCGGCGGAAAACAGTAACGCAGAAGGTACCATCTCAGCAAAACGTGCGATGACTTGAATGGTATATTGTTGGGCGTTCGCCAGGACACCGGCAATAAATCGGTCATTCTCCACGTTACTCGTGATGAGCGATGTGACGAGCATATCAGAGCCACCCGAGGGAGAGATCTGTTGCTAGATCCCGTCGGCGTGAAAGATGAGGCGCATCTGTCCAAGAAAAAGGTCACTCGGGCCGTCACTGTATGTAGATGCTCTAGATACGCAGGGGTTGGGTGCCGGAACACACCTCCAGGGGTTCAATTCTCCTTACCCGCTGTTTATGTCCCTTCTTTTGCCGAGGACGAGGTCGGACGGGGCCAAAGTTATCCTAGCTCGACGTGATCATGGTTGAACCAGAAGCTGAAACCGCGCTTGGGGTGCGCTCACGAATCACGGGAGGGTAGACCCACTTGGCTTTGTGAATGATGTACGACCACATGCGGTACTCGGTCTGGCATTCGGAAGAGAGGGATGCGGACTCACCACTGCGGGGCGTGCTAACCAAAAACGTCCAAAGCCGCACCCGTAGATACCAAGGGAGCGAACAGGATATATTGGAGAGTACACCCTCGCACGGAAATATCATATACGTCGTATCTTTTTCGTGACGAGGGCCGGCCGCTACGAAAAGGCAACAAACGCGGACGGTCTGCATGAGGTTATGAAAAGAACTTTCTGTTCTCGTTGGCCCCATACACATCCCTTCTGATCTCTGGCAACATCTGTCGAGAGCGTCAGTGACCGAGACCGACCGATCGCTTGATAGAGCTGCTCACTCTGTCTTCCAGTAATCTCAAACGCTCATCCAAGGTGTTGTCGATCGTTATCCGCTTCCTACCGGCGACGAATTTGACGCCTCCGGAACTGGGTGATGGCTTATCCGTCAGAAGCCCTCGCTCGGTAGTCCCAGAAGAAAGAACGGAAAACGGAAAACACACCCCTCGTTGCTCAGCGTCCCTTGGACGTCAAACACTATCTGACGACCGCTGAGCTCGTTATACGCTTCAGCAGCAGCTTCGCCCGCCTTTTGCGCCTGCTCGACGTCCTTTTCGCGCACAACCAGCGTCACGTTCGGCTCCATCAGTTGAAGAAATCCTTGGACGATGGCCCCTTGGAGGAACTGCGTGTACCGACCCTCGTCCTCGGCAAACGTCACGATCTGCCCACGCGCGATTGCAAACAGATCTTGGAGCTGCTCTTCTCTGCGGTGCAACAGCTTCAGACGCGACTTGTTCGTCAAGTTGGACTGCGCGCTGTGCCGGTCGGTTGGTTCGGGTTCAGTGGATGAGCAGCGGTGGACAGTGGCGTGACAACGTACATCTTTTGCGCGATCTCGACGCCCTTGCGTTTCTTTTCGTATTGGGTATCGATCGACTGTTGTTCTTGCTTGACGAGCTTGGCCTACAGCAGTGAGGGCATGCAGAACGCAAGAATGAGCAGCAAAAAGAGAGAGCGCAATAGATGAAACCCAGACCTTTTCGATCGCAAACTCCTCGTCGGCCTTGACGTGGATCTCCCGGGCCTTTTCCAGCGCTTCTTGCTTGATAAACGTCACCTATAGCTCAGGGTGAGTGACGGTTGTTCAGTGGCCAAGCCCGAACGAGCGAACGAACCATCTTGTTCATCTCGCTCAACACTTCGTCATCATTGAGAGGTCTTGCAGCCATGGTTCTATGCGGTTGTGACGGACTGGAATTGTAAACTGGGTCGTAGCGCAGCTACCCGGTTGGAGCTGCCCGTTCGCGGAAATATCAAGCACTCGACGTGATCATGTGACTAGGCCCCTGGGTATCATAAGGACGGTGGATATGGCGCATAGTCGATGAATGTATAGCTCATTCCATCTAGTGTTTCCTCCCCACCAGTTGTCCTGGTCGCAAAGTACTTCGACGCGCCTAATCTACGAATTCAAATGTATGAAGCGATGCTTGGATAATACGTTGTCAACTACAGATGCATTCAAGTTGCGTGCCCATGCATGCTAGATGTTCCGCGTTTAGGATTGCCTTCACGACGCACGAGGAGATCACGAAGGTATCTTCGAAAGGTATAACAGTGATGGTTATCCTTAACGAGAGATTTCAACTTACATTCTGCGAGAAAGGCGGCCGCTGGTGATACAGATGCTGCCTGTCTGTGATATATCTTCTCTTTCCTGTGAAAGATAATGCTCTTCCAAGTGTCAATTGTCTGAAGTGATGCTTTAAATGATACCTCAGAATGAAAAAAGCGGTCTTCGATCGGTGCCTACAGAAGCTGGTGTCGCCTGGTTGGCCTGGGTATAGTGAGCGCCTCCCGCGTAACTTATCTCGCAGACATGTTCAGACGTCCCTGGGTTGTGGTGTTCCATCATATAACCCCGCTCTGCAAGGCAGTTTGATCGTCACTGACGTTTCGCAGCTACGCCAAGGCATGGGCCAGCAGCCAAAATAGGTCTACTTCAGAGGTAATGGCAATGGTATAGACGCCGGCTCGGGTTAGGAGAAGGTCATGAGGGCTGCAGGTTGAGCTCACCTATCGTGCCTGGTTTAATACGTCTCCTTCGCACCAGCCGTTTCTTGTTCGAGGGAATTTTACTCCGAACCGAGCAGGCTTGACGCTCACAGCCCTGGGAGTAATAATAGAATGCCAGCTTCGGATACCCAACTACGCTTTCATGGGCCAGTTGCCGGTAGGTGCACCCATTGGAAACAATAATGCGTGCCGACATATTCATTACCGCCATTGTCTGTTGCGAGCTTCCGATGTCGCAAGTATGAACATCCCAAGTGATCACTCTACCCCCGCCGGCCAACTAAGTCCCAATCGACATTTCATGATTTTTTGGGTAAAGTGCGATTTCTTTTGGTATAGCACGATATTTTGTCCAATCGGATACTCGAATGGCCGGTGTAGAGTCGTTGAGTGATAACATGACGCAGCTACTTTTTCAGATGGGCCTAGGGTTCGACTGCTCGTGTCTTCGCAGCAGGATGAGCTGGTCGACAGAGGGCTGGTATATAGAGCAACCGAGGAAAATGGAGTGAGGCGCGCAAATTCCGGGGACGAGGACGGGTACAACAGTTCCGAATGGGGTCAAGAGTGAAGCTAACACTTGGCTTGTCCATCCATGGGATTGTTCGTACTCGTTTGAGGTTTTCACCATATGATGTGGCGTTTCATTGCTCACGAAAGGCTCGGATATCGAGCGACCGGTCGTCTCGGCCGCCATGTCGGCTGGTAGGCAACCAAGTCAGAGGAGAGGCATATGCTCATTGCGATTCCAGACATTGTCAGGACTTAGGCTGTGAGCTGGCGCTACCCCGTCGTGGTGGTTGTCCGTCGAGAGCGACTCGGAGCCCGGTGCCGTGGGCAGCACGTGACAGTAACGGAAAAAAAACGGTCCGGTCGCGTAGCCTATAAGCGCTGACCTCTCGACATGTGAGACAGGCTGCTATGCTCTTCCATTCTCAATTTGGGCGGGTTCGTCTTTGTGTTCGCTCACATCCTCATCCCTCGCACTGAAGCAGTTTGCGGGTCTCGTTCAAACCGAACTCCCTCATCAACCGCTCCGCTCTCATCCCGAGATTGGCCATCGAACCCCCAGAGCATGCGTATAGCTTCGATTCTCTGGTTCATCGTAAGATAACGGAATAATAATCTACTCAGAGGTCTTCTCTTCCGCGATATTTCCACATTTTTGAAACATGGATCTATCGGTGGAGCTCGTAGGCGGTCGCCTCTGGGCATGCTTTCTCTCTCTCTTTCAGTTCCTGTTGGGTTCCCTGCCCGACCCCGTCGAGATGTTGTTCAAACGGCTTTACTGCCTTTTATCCGTCACGACATGCGTATTTCTCCCTGTCTTTGCCCCTCCTGGTTTCCCGTCTTCTGGCAATGGCCTCTGGTATACGGCGCCAGGCAGGGTATGGGCGCAAGACTGGCTTCCAGTCGGAAACGGTTATTTAGCTGGTACGTGTTGGGTACATTTGTCGGCTCCATTTCCGAGAACGTATGACATGTCACAGCAATGCTCCCTGGCGGCACTTCGCAGGAGTCTACTCAGCTCAATATTGAATCTCTCTGGTCTGGGGGACCCTTACAAGATCCCGTACGTGGCCCAAATTTGCGTCTAGGAGTGATGAATTCATGGTTACTTGCGTGTCGCAGTCGTACAATGGAGGTAACAGTCTGCCCTCGCAGCACAACCAGCTCGCTCAAGACATGCAGAACATTCGCCAAACTATCTTTTCTAGTTCATCTGGGACAATTGACAGTATGGTCAATTTCTATATATTCACAGTCGACACTAATAGCCTGGCGAAGACATTGAGGACATTATGGCTTATGCCGGAGCGTATGGTAAGAAAAGATGTCCATTCACGCGTTATACTATCTCTGGCTGATGATTCTCCGGGCCGGTCGCTCCAGGTTCATATGCCGGGGCAGGGTACTTGCTGGCGACATTGAATACCTCCGGCCCAGTGACAAATTATGCGAGGTGGTTGGACCTTGATGAAGCGATTGCCCGAACGAGGTGGTCCCAGGGCGGTGCAACCTTTAATCGGCAAGTCAGTGACGTTGAGTGGAGAGAATGGCTAACTGATCCTGGTGACAGAGAGACATTCTGCTCGCATCCCATTCAAGCTTGCATGCAATACGTGAACTCTACCAAGCAGCTCCCATCACTCACTTACGCGTTTTCTGTCAGCGCGGAGATTGGGCTTCCAGTTCCCAATGTCACTTGTGTTGATGATTCTACACTCAGTGTCAGGGGCTTCGTATCCAACCCTGGAATGCTCTACGAGATACTTGTTCAAGTGCAGGCGCCAGGCGGTGCTACGACATGTTCTGCGGTTCCTGTCTCGAGTCCTCCCAATGCCACGCTGACCGTAAACGGTGCTTCCGAAGCGTGGATAACCTGGGTAGGCGACACCGACTATGATATGGCAGCTGGAAATGCCACGTCCAATTACTCCTTTCAGGGGGCGGACCCTCACAACTATCTTATCAACCTTTTGAGTTCAGCGAATCTTAAATCTATGGAGTATAATTCTATTCTCGCGCAACACATTGCGGACTACCAATCAATTATGGGACGATTTTCACTCTCGCTTGGCCAGATACCAGACTTCACCAGACCCACGGACCAGATCGTCGCATCATACCGAACGAACGTTGGAGACATATATCTGGAATGGTTGGCGTTCAATCTTGGCAGGTATCTATTAACTAGTTGCGCTAGAGGGTCTCTACCGGCAAACCTGCAGGGCAAATGGGCTGATGGGTCGACGAGCGCTTGGTCTGCGGGTGAGTTTCATCATTTAACTCCGGAACTAGATGGAGCATATGTCGATCAATGTTCGCAATAGATTACCGTGAGTGCATTTACGAATTTCAAACCGGTTGATATATTCACCTTCACTCTTAGACTCCAACATTAATATCCAGATGAATTATTGGTTTGCTGAGATGACCAACATGGATGTTGTTATTCCCCTCTTTGATTACTTTGAGGTATGCCACCAGCCACGAAAAAGAGGACATTGAAATGTAATGGAAGTAGGATACCTGGGCTCCACGCGGGGCCTACACCGCTTGGGTTCTGTACAACATCAGCTCTGGCTGGGTAACTCATAATGAGGTTGGTTTTTTTAAATCTCGGTATACCGTTTGGCGTACGGTAACATTGATGTAGATGAATGTACGCCTGCGTGATATGTTGAGTACTTTGACATCCTGAAACCTTCCAGATTTATGGCCACACTGGAATGAAGTACAGTGGCAATTCAGCACAATGGGCTGATTATCCTGGTGCGCCATTGATTCGAGTTAGGTCGACACGTCGAATTTATGAACTCGCCGTAGAATCAAATGCTTGGATGGTGCGTTGTTAGGCATTCGCGACTGTGGTATTATATCCATGCATATCAGATGGTCCATGCTTGGGATCACTTTGACTATACTAATGACGTTCAATGGTGGAAATCACAAGGATATCCGCTTGTGAAGGTAGTCATAGTTGTTGTCTTCGAGATGCAATTTCACATTGCATCACTTATAGGCCGTAGCAAGCTTCCACCTTGAGAAGCTTGTTGAAGATTTATACTTCAACGACTCCACTCTAGTCACAGCACCCTGCAACTCACCTGAGCAAATTCCGATTACGTTTGGTGCGCACCGCGCGGATTGATACCACATTGCGCTGAATGAGAATTCTCCAGGATGTGCTCACGCTCAACAGCTTATTTGGCAGCTTTTTAATGCCATTGAGAAGGGATATGCGGCTGCTGGTGACACGGACGCTGCATTCCTGAATTGTGTGTTTTCTTTGCTTTCTTACCTGACAAGTGGCCTCTTCCGACCAAGTCTCCAGCTGTGCTATCCAAGCGCGCGCAAATGGACAAGGGCCTCCGCGTCGGATCGTGGGGTCAATTACAAGGTTGGCTGTTTCGATCATCGCTTACCACGCCTGGCTAACTACCTGAGCGTTCTCAGAATGGAAGATCGATATGGATTCCCCAACGGATACCCATCGCCACCTGAGTCACCTGATAGGTGTCAGTACTCTGGGTTCATCTTATGTGACCGAACTCAGAAAAGCCTCAGTTGTACCCAGGTTACGCTATTGCATCATATGATCCTGCTCTACAAGGCGATTTGATCGTCGACGGGACACTCCTAAATTATACCAAAGAGCAAGTGCTCGCCGCCGCCGAAACAAGTCTACTTCATAGAGGTAATGGCACTGGCCCGGATGCCGATTCGGGATGGGAGAAGGTCTGGAGAGCAGCAGGTTGGGCCCAACTCGGAAATGAAACCGAGTTCTACAAAGAACTGACTGTAAGTGTCCGATTTGTTTTCACTGTAGTTTTCTTATGATCGTCGTACTAGTACACTATCGAGACTAACTTTGCCTCAAACCTGTTCGATCTTTATATCCCTGGATCTACAGTGTTCCAGATCGATGCCAACTTTGGATACCCAGCCGCAGTTCTGGTTAGTCAATGGATGCCAGCAGAGGAAGTGCTGTAACTGATTGGTACCCCGGTTCCAGAACGGTCTTTTACAAGCTCCCGACGTGGCTACTATCGACATTCCGCTTCAGGTGACACTTTTGCCAGCGCTGCCCGCCAATTGGAACACTGGTTCAATCCAGGGGGCGCGCATCCGAGGCGGGATTACCCTTGACTTTGCCTGGAGGCATGGAAAGCTCTCCTCCGCAATCTTTATCGTCGACGACAACGTTGCTGGACGGGAGAGGGACGTCGTCGTCAACTATGCCGGTCGGGTCATAGGACAATTCAGGAGCAACGGCGGTGCGGTGGTGGTCCTGTCCTGAGTCCGACAAGACATAGCCCCATCCCGAAGAGAAGTAATATTAGGTAAATGCCTCGCACAAATGGGCGTGTAAGAATCTGTATCATATCATGTAACCCACGGAAGCGTACCTCCTTTTTGTCTTCAGCACGCTATGCACACATAGATGCATAAGTCTGTCAGTTAAGTGTCGCATTAATGGGGTAGTGGTAACCTGGGTCGTTGCCATCGACCCGCCGGGGGTTCGATTCCCCCTTAATGCATTTTGTCGGTTCACTCCCGTTCGCTCGACATCTCCCGTCCACGCAAACAACCTAAAGCTGAATCATTTCCTTTTTCGAGTTATCGAGTGTAACTGGGTGTTGGCTGGGGACTTGTTCACATCCTGCGTCTCACATAAAACTTGCTGGCCCGAGGCACTACTAGATTCGACCAAATGAGCACTCCCTTGCCGTCTGGAGTCCTAGGGGCACTGCGGATGCCCACAGAGGCGCCAACCACGGAAAGTCGAACGTTCCAAGAATTCGTGCTGCCTGACCTCACTCTTCCTCACCAATCTGAGGATGGCGTGTTAGTAAACAAGTACGACCTCCTCTGTCCACGAGGTTGTCGTAGTGTCATCCTGAAGCATGGCGTCGGCAAGTTTGTCGAGCGATCTGGGATCGAGGTAAGAGGTCGCCGATGAAACATCCCAGGTCATGTCTTTACGATATCTGGCCTCCCTGCCAACGTGTGCAAAATTCAGATGGATTCCCCTGGGCACCCCATCGATCCTGCTTTGGCTCCGCTTCCGGCGCCATCTGAGACGGTGCAATGGTGGCTCGTCACGCCATCCCCGATGGAGTTTGAGAACGTTGGGTTTTCTCGACCTGTGGTTCGTGCGGGGGACATGACAGGTATTTGAGGCATTTTTTCTTCCCGTCTTCAGCTGTCTGGAACCATGTTCTTTTTCCCCCCCCTCGAATGTCACCCCCGTGGATTTTAGCCTCGTCGAAGCCAATCAAGTTCCTCATTTGTGCCGATTGCGACGTCGGCCCGCTAGGCTGGAGTGAGGAGGGTGGCAAGGAGTTCTGGCTAGCATGCTCGCGCGTCAAGTATGCGGTACCAAACTAGTGAGGTCCACTAGAGTTGAAAGGTTGCGAATTGTTGCATGCTAACGATTCCCGCCGTGTGTGCATTAGCACTGGTGGGTAATTAGGACTACGCTTTGGAGCAATGTACTACTACAACATGATTGCGCTAACGTGAGGACTTGGTGTCAAAATTGAGGCTAGGGATGCGCAAAACCTCGTCAGGGAAAACAAAGATGCGTGGCGCTCGCGAAACCTTAGACAAGACCATGTCTCGGAATCAAGTAGACTTTTTCAAGTTCGCTGGCGTGTGACTGGTCGCTACCAGGTCTCTCCTGCTCGACCTCGGACTCGCCATTTCGCCACTGCAGATATCTGTTGAAGACGCACCATGCATCATCGATGAGGTCGTCTAGGAGACGCGCGTCCTGTTCTGTAAAGGCTGAGTACTCTTCGATGTCTATTTGATCCTCCAGCCCGGCTTGGATGGCCGGAGCATAGGGGAGCGAGGGATCCCGCTTCCAGAAACGCTCCAGCTCCTTTAGCACCTTCCTCTTCCAGTATTTCCAAACCGGCGTCTCGTTGGGTAGAATCTGGCTCAAAGCGGTGTCGAGGTAGGACAAGGGCGGACCCCGACGGTCGCTATCTCCTAGGATCAAACAGGTAAAGACTGCCATTTGCGTCCTCGTCCCTAACTTCCACTTGTCCATTTGCACGGAAAGCTCCCGGAGGAGGAGTTCCTGTTGGACATTTTCCCTCTTATGCGATACTATATATAGGTGATACCCTCCCGACGCAACGAGGGAGATAAGGAACATGATTTGACCAAAGAGAGTGCAGAGCGATAAGAGCAGGATCTGCAGCAAGGACTGCGCCATCAAGAGGAACGAGCAGGCTCCGATCGGGTGGTGTTTCTTGCTCGACAATATCCCCTTGGGATGATCGAGTTCGAACTCGCCTTTGGTGATCATGTTCACGTCCGCTTCCTCTCCTTTCAAGACAACCGCGCTTCCATCTGTTAGCAACATCAACCCATCTCCTGGGGGCGAAGCCATGGATGGTACCGGAGCACGAATCTGGAGTGTCGCCGCCCCAAGCGTAATAGATGAGAGACCGCTGCTGAGGACGCCGAAAAGAATAAGAGATGCGCAGAGGAAATCCCGGCCGATGATGCAGAAAGTAATAGCCAATATGCTGACCAACGATGGCACGATCGCCCAGAGGGCAAGAGGGTTACGGTTTGGATTTATCTGGATGACATCGTGTTTTTGCTTGGTGGAAGAAGCCGTGCAATTGTCACCTCAGCAGAGCTCCCAGTCTCTCTCCCGGGAGTGCCGTCCTTCCTGAGTAGTTTGAGCGGCTCGGAGGAATGGCCTCTGCACGCCTCTGCTACCAAATACCCCAAATACTTTGTCCGCAATTTGGTTCCAGAGAACGACCCGCTGTAATCAGGGCCATCCTTACCAGCGAGGTTGAATATGATTTCGGGGGGATCGTTCTGTCCAGAGAAAAGGCTGTTCCACGGTCGACCCCCGGCCATCTGACCAAACCTCTTTGCTACGGTCGCCGTCCCCGGGTAGTTGTACCATCCAGCCCATCTCCGACCGACGTATAAGTGGATTGTCTCCAGTGCATCACCCGCACTTTGACCTCCGAAGAGTCCTACAACGCCGCTCGAGTCTAGTTTGTACGTGTGTTGATTGATAGTTTGAATGAATTCGCCAAGGGAAGGCATTAGTGGTGGGGTTGTCGCGTCTCTGGCCTCCCCACTTTCAGCAAGGCTGGCATTATATCTGGTAGTGTTTTTGGGCGCTATCAATTGATGTACATTATTGTACAACATTCGGTTCGCCCTGGTTCCCGGCTGCGGTGAACGGACCCTAGGTGCCTCCGAATTTTCCTGTGGAAGAGGATGGAGCGTGCAGACCACTATCAGCCTCATGGATCGACGGCCCTGAGCTCTAGATTCGTTTGCGGTGCTTACCGAGCTCTTTTGATACCTAACAGGATTCATGACGATCACTTTGTACTTGTTCCTGTTCGACTTTGACTAGCCACAAACATTTGGTAGTGGGCGCTCTTCCTAGCCCTCTGCGAGGCGGCGTTTGTAAAATGCCTGCAAGAGATAAGTTCCGCCCAATTAATGAAAAAGCTCCTGCATGACCAACTCGTGCTCAGAGAACCCAGAGCCCACTATCACCGGCGCCTTACGATTTAGGCACCACTACGGTCGTTCCATGTTTCCGTGTTCTTCACAACTAGTGACAGGAAAACACATTGTCGAGGGCCACTGATTAGCGCCGGAACCCTGCGGCAGCCTGCTCAGCTAGTTCGTTATTGATGCACCGGTTATCCCTGCCTTCCTAACAGGTGCTCCCCGTGTTTTACGCCGCTTCTGTTTCTATCCACGCACTGGATCATTGGCGTTGACTAAACGATATCTGGGGTCAACCGCAAGGCAAACATGCCGCGTATAAGAATTCGTACCCTAAGCATCAGTCGCGGCGATCCTCGCCGTTCCAGGGATTATGAGGACAGCCAACACATACGGCAGAACGACTGTCGTCCGTACCAACGTGGTAATGAGAATAGCCTTGTCTAGGGCCTTGAAACCAGGGATTGACGTAGGAGTCCTGTGCAGGGTGATGTCACTTCTGATGCGACGGAGCGAAGTAATAGTGTCTAGCGGGGGACATAAATATAAAGTGCGGAACTTTCTCACAAGCAGTAATGATGGCAATACTGCTTTGAGACATTCACTATCACGGATCGCATCAGGTATGAACACAGATTAGATTGTAAGGGTATCTCGTGAGAACTAGTGAGAATTGTACCTTGCACTCAAGAGTCGTCCAGACTATACGAGTGGTGCTAGAGGTTTCCGCGCTTTCTAAGAACACACTGGGTTAGTTTTCCAAGTGTTAAGCAGCCATCAGCCGAACGTGGGTTCGATCGGATGTGTGCCTAACTGTTGTGAGTGTCAATCGGGGGGAAGAGCTCCGGCCTCACGAAATATACTTAGTCCGGAGCGGCGAGGCAAGGGGGGACAAGTCAGATCCCGTTCGGGACATGCCAGTGAAGAAAAAATGCCGCAGCTTGCCGACACGGAGACAGAAAGCACACGACCACCGAGTCAACCGTGGACTAGGCCCTGGGATTGATGTCAAGGCTGAGGGCCTTGCTGGACGCGTCGAGTCGGCACTCGCTCTGAGGAGAACGAGCTGCACACCCGTGTCTTGGCACACGTGTCTAGGAAGGCGCAGTATTAGTATACGACTAGTGGGTGCAATCGTTCAATGAATATTGGACCATGTTTGAGCCCGTTTTTTTTTTTTCCTAGCAACGATCTCATTCGCTGTCTTGATTGGCAGTGTTGGTTGAAATTCGAACCGAGCCTGTGAACCGGAGCACGCGAGTTGCGCCAGCTCAGCCATCGCCATCTCGCCATTCCACCTCGTCCGTTTCTGCGTTGGTTGTTGACGGACGAGAAAGCAACCATCTCAAGTTGTTTACGCCTCAGTTCAGTTCTTTCCTGAGCGTAGGCCGGTCTTTCAGACCTGGAGCGCTTATCGAACCTCTCACCAACGCATCGCAGAACACGTCCCTCTTTTCTCTCACTCTTCTGCTGATTTCACCCGATTCCTTCTATTTCACGCTACCGTTCTATACCCTAGTCTCCAAAAGGTCACCCGTTGAGCTTCCAGCAAATCCTTCATTCGGATTCAACCCCAACTTGGTCCTATAATGTCCGCTTCGACAACTTCAACTTCACTGGCTGGCCCAAGCGGCCAGAGTCCGCACCCCATGCTCGAAAACAACGAGGAGAAGAATAGCGTGGTCATCAAGGTGGGGATGGTCGGAGACTCGCAGATAGGCAAGACGAGTCTCATGGTCAAGTACGTGGAGGGTAGTTTCGATGAGGATTATATCCAGACGCTGGGTCAGTGTTCTGCTTCCACGACGTCGCTCATTCCTCAGTTGGCTCTCGTTAGGCGTTAATTTCATGGAGAAGACAATAACCGTTCGACGGACAACAATCACGTTCTCCATCTGGGACCTTGGAGGGCAAAGGGAATTTGTGAACATGTTACCCCTTGTTTGCAATGATGCCGTTGCCATACTCTTCATGTTTGACCTTTCGCGAAAGTCGACGCTGAATTCGGTGAAAGAGTGGTACCGACAGGCCAGGGGATTTAACAAGGTGAGTTGATGAACACGCTGCCATCCCGTTCTCGGTCACGCGATGGGTATGCGATTGGAATACGGGGACGCGTCAGTAGAGGCGCTATAGCACCCTCGATCTTATACCGTTTCAACGAGGTGTCATGTGCATGAGACTCATAGCCTTTCGCAGACTGCAATTCCATTCTTGATTGGGACGAAATTCGACACGTTTGCAACCTTCCCGCGGGATGAGCAGGAGGAAATCACTAAACAGGTTTGTCAGTTCGTTGATTCGTTTGGATTTGTCTGCCAACGCATTCGCAGGCCAAGCGATTTGCGCGAGCAATGCATGCATCGCTAATCTTCTGTTCAACATCCGCATCAATCAATGTTCAAAAGATCTTCAAGATAGTGCTCGCAAAGGCATTTGACCTGAAATGCGTGATTCCAGAGATTGAAGGTGTTGGCGAACCGGTGCTTGTTTATGTGGATGTGTAACACCGTGGGTAGAGTGTTTGTCTAGACGAGGGGAGGATGGAGGCGTGCCAGGTGAATGATCGATCGGAAAATTTGCCAAGGTGATGTTGTATCGAGCTCGAGGACGCCTCTCTACTGAATACCGCTATCGTTATGACTTTAGGAAGTAGGTCGGGCGCCACCAAGCGCCGGGATTTCTGTGGCATCTTGTTATACCAGCATCCGGCACGCCTCCCGAGGCTACATTCCCGCTCTCCCTCCTATCATTTCTTCTCGGCCTGGACAGTTTAACTTCTTGATCAAGGACGTCAGATCGGAAGTCCCTTCGTCCCGGGTCACAATTCTCTCCTATTCACCATTGTTGCTATCTATTTCAACACAGTACTTCGCAGTATTCGCATTGCTCAATCAGCCCTGTTTTCCTCTACCTTTCCTTGTTTCTGCATCGCCATCCCTGCTCCTCCCTGCAAACTTGTCATCTTTCTCAATCAAGCTTTTGTTACCAATCAATGCAGCATATTCCCCAAAACTGACACCCTCCTTTACACTCGTTTGAAGTGCCCTTTTCTTGGTGGGCGTCTTGTACTGTTGCTATGCTCGATACATCCTGGCCATGTCATAATGCTTTCGTATGGTAATCCCGTTATTTAAAGCGTCAAGAGAGGGGCAACCTATCGGGGCATGTCATTGAGACCCTGAGCTTCGCAGTCACCTGGATGTACACGAGTTTCATTCCCAAACGAGACGGGGGTCCTTGCTGCTAAATCAATCATCCTGCCTTGGAGAGCCTCGGCGCTCAGTGTCAGCTCTGGTCCTGATAACGCAACCTGGATGTGGCCCGGGGGGACTCATCTCCGAACCTCCTCGTTTATCTCGTGCCACGATGCCTCGCTGTGGTTCAGCCGCTGATTTATGCTTTTCAGGGGTACATTTTCGTATCAGACGACTCTTTGACAGCGCACTTGGCCATCCAAACTGACCCATGTCGCACCTAATCGAGAGGCGAATGCCAGGAGCCGAGGACTGCTCTCGGTTCACCTCGGCGATCCTCTGGCTTGCCTCTCAGTTACAAAAGGGCCGCCAGCGGATGAGGTTGCTTTGACCCCCGTTCCCTTGCTGGCGATGTTTTCAATCCTTTCGTTCAACTCGTTCCCAGCTCTGATATTACTGTCCATCCTGGGGTCGTCCTTTGCTGCGTCCATCTTGACCCCAACAAGTGGTTCATCCAACACCACGCAACGCCGGGACTCCACTTCGTACATCCAGGCGGCATACTTCACGAATTGGTATCTTGTTTCTGTGACCTTCAGGAGCCCTCTAACCTCCCTCTCATCCAAAGGGGCATATATGCTGCCAACTTTCGTACGTGTCACACGACGTCGTTTCCGTCGTGACTGATCCATCACAGAACCGACGGACATTGACCCAAGTCAATTGACGCACGTCCTATACGCGTTCGCGGACGTGTCGGCTAGCACCGGAGAGGTCTTTCTTACGGACAGCTGGGCAGATGAGGAGGTATGCCTGTTGGCAGCCCATCGTCGGGATGAAACGCCATTGGCTGACGATTACCGAAGAAACATTTCCCTGGCGACTCTTGGGATGACCAAGGGAACAACCTGTACGGCTGTTTGAAACAGGTGATGCTCAGCCCTATGAATATGCGGTCATTGGTGACGTTGCGTCCAGCTCTACTTGCTGAAGCTATCCCATCGGTATGCTCCTCGAGTCATCTCCCTGACCGAACTCACCTGAGCCGGATAGTCACCTCAAAGTCCTGTTGTCCGTTGGCGGTTGGACGTATTCTCAGGAGGGCCACTTCTCGTTCCTTACCAATAGCGATCTCCGAGGAAGTTTCGTTGCGAGTGCGGTCCAATTGGTCAAGGACTATGGATTTGATGGAATGTAAGTTTCTTGTCCCCTCGTCGTTCTCCATGCTGAATTCGAGGTTGTGTAGGGACATAGACTTTGAGTATCCATCGAGCGAGGCGGAAGGTCTGGGCTTTCTGGATCTCATGACGTCCCTGCGAAATGCCTTTGACGAACTTGCGATCGCAAACGGAGATACCACACCTTACGAATTAACGGTAAGCTCGGACCTTTCCCCGCGCGATCAGGATCACGACGAGATTTCTAGGCTGCAGTGCCAGCAGGTTCCCAGAATTATGTATTCTACCCAGTCCCGCAGTTGGACCGGGTTCTCACTTATTGGAATTTGATGGTACAGTGGAATTTATTTTCTCTTGCAACGCGGACTCAGTCTGCCTGCGTATAGGCGTATGACTATGCTGGATCTTGGCTGACATTTGTACTCCTTTCGTTTCATAACCGCATTTTAGTTCTTTAAATTATCGATCCCAGGCGGACAACCAGGCGAACCTATACGGTGGCTCAAGGACGGGCGTGGACACGGACGCTGCTATCAAATACTACATTTCTTCCGGTGCGACCCCCAGTAAAATCACGATGGGTAATGACCCTTTTTTGTCTCTGGGAAAGAATCATACATGAAACGAGATGCACAGGAATACCGATCTATGGACGTGCTTTTGAGAACACAGACGGGATAGGACAACCGTACAGCGGGGTTAATGATGACAAACATTTCTGTTCATTCTAGGTCTGCTTATTTTCCATCCAGATTGGCCCCGGGACGTTGCAAGCCGGTATCTACTCCTACAAGGACCTTCCTTTACCAGGCGCGGTGGTGTTCGAGGATTTAGTGGATGTCGCGAGCTACTCTTACGAC
>JBBPMH010000705.1:0-18185 GCA_038090235.1 Pulveroboletus ravenelii
GTTGGGGGGCGGCGGGATGGCGGGCAAGGCAAGACGGCTAGGGCGGGCACGATCGGCGGGTACCCTCGGCATTGCTCGGCGGGCATGCCGTTGGTTAAGTCTCCGCTTGAATTCAAGCAGGGCCTAATCGGATGTTCGGACTGCGCGGACAGTTCGGACGTTCGGAAAATTCAATTGCCAGATATCCTCCTTACCATACAGCTTTACTTACTGTCGTTTCCACGTGACTTGTCATCGTGGGAAAATGACATTCAAAAACCCCCCGACTTCAGTCATCTATATCTACTCAACAATTGCTCGGAATTCGTCGGTGATGGTACTTTTCGACTCAGATGGAGCAGGGGATTAGTTTCCGCATTGACTGTACCGTAGCGAAAAAACCCCTTTTTGTAAATCTGGAATTCTCGGGGCTCCGAAAACCCGAAAACCCAAAATATCAAAATCTAAAAGTTACTTATAATAGAATGTCTTCGGTAAGCTCGTAGGATGTTCTCACGTGTTTTCCGAGTTGATTAGTATCTTTTCCGGCGAGTTCCAAGCAGGCGTTGAGGCGCTATCATTGACCGAAGGTGAGGTGTGTTTTTTGACATAACTTTCTCACGGTGCCAACTTGCCTGAAAAGGACAATAAGTAGGTTGGTCAACTCTCGCAACTTTGAGACCCTGTATAATATTAATAATTTAGTTCAGCCGCACTGCTGAACGTTAAACCGAACGTTGCGTTCAGTCCAAATAAGTTCGGTTCGAACCGACGTTCAGAACTGAACGCATCATGATCACTACTTGTCAGAGATTAATTTAGTAGTGTGACCCGACATGACACTCCCATTCGCATGCAGACGGTACCGAAGGAATGATGTTGAATATGACAGGGTAGTAAGGGGTATAGTGTCAGTCTATTCAATGTCGAGAGACGGATGGCTTAATCCTGGCAGGAGACATTATTTAGGCGCTGGCACATCCTGTAGCGCAAGCGCGGTAATATGTGCAAGCCGGCTAGAGAGTGCATAAAACGAGGACTCGCCCGTCCACTAATGCTAAGAACTCAGTCTCATACCCACCCGCTCTAGTCTCTGCTCGTACCCACATGCGCTTCTCCTTGTCGCTCGCCGCTTTCTTGTACCTAGCCACTGCTGCTGTGGCTGCCCCTCTTCTTCCTCGAGATAACACCACTGGTACTAGCACCAATAACAATACCACTGGTTCTAGCTCCGATAATAACGTCACTGGTAGTGGCTCCGAAAATACTACCACCGGTACTGGTCCTTCGGAGGGTAGTAGCAATAGCAGTTCTAATAGTGGGAGCTCGAACTCCGGCTGAATGTAGCATCGGTCCCAGTGGCTACCGCCCCTTCGTCTACTAAGGTGGGCATTTTCTTTTCGTCTTCAGAACACAGAATTAATGTTTTGACAGTGATACATGTGCCGTCCTCTTTCTATGCAAGCACATCCTATATTGTCCCCATTCACTGCGGAAGCATCAGTAAATTCACTTACTTTTTTGGTACTTTTCACACACTTTTCACTGCTTTTCACTGCTTTTCGCGTGCTTTGCCAAACTAGCGAAAGGCACGAAAAGTGGATCTATCTGTTTTTATCTGCGCTTTTCCTTCTTTGAACTGCACTTTTTTGCCACTTTTTATGTAGTTTGAACAATAAGAAGTGAGCCAAATTTATTATTGTCCTTTTTAGGCAAGTTGGAACTGTGAGAAAATTATGTCAAAAAACGCACCTCACCTTCGGTCAATGATAGCGCCTCGACGCCTGCCTGGAACTCGCCGGAAAAGATACTAATCAACTCGGAAAACACATGAGAGCACCCTTCGAGCTGATCGAAGGCAATCCATTATAAGTAACCTTTAGATTTTGATATTTTGGGTTTTCGAGTTTTCGGAGCCCCGAGAATTCCAGATTTACAAAAAGTGGTTTTTTCGCTACCGGTCAACGCGGAAACTAATCCCCTGCTCCATCTGAGTCAAAAAGTACTGTCACCGACGAATTCTGAGCAATTGTTGAGTAGGTATAGATGACTGAAGTCGGGGGGTTTTTGAATGTCATTTTCCCACGATGACAAGTCACGTGAAAACGACAGTAAGCAGGCAACGCCGGCGCTCCCCAGCCGATGAACGTGACTCTGAGCTCATCACCCGTTTCTCGATATCGTATCGACTCTGTATTAAAGGCTCTTGTTTACCATACATCTCATCCTTAATCTATGAGCAAGGTGAATTTCTGTCGGCAACGCCGACTGCTTGTTAGTCAATACTGACTTGGTTCTCCCTCAGGCTGTCCTTATCATCTTCTGTGTGGCCAGACCACCTTGTGGGCGGAGAAGATGAAGATGTTTTGATACCGAAACACTATCTAAGGTTATGTATGGCTGACAATTATTCCTAGCATGTCGGTGTACCTCCATCATCAGAAGCTCTGTTCATCAATGTTGCTGTATTTCCGCAAACTTACTTACCCGGACCGGAACTCCTGTTTGCCATCACATAAAGGCAGCAGCGATGCAATGTTCAAACCATTCCTACCTCGCTAGTATGGAAACATCCATTTTGCTCTTGATCAGTGCACTCATGGGCCTCATCATTCATCTCACCTTCTGCAGTGCCTCAGCCCAGCCCACCAGGTGTAAATGTACTGTTGCTGTAGAGCAAGAGTCCACCACCGACAAAGATCAACATCATAGACCTGCAAAGGTGTTCATCCCAAACATACTTGCAAGGTGGCCATGGCCTCGTTGTATCAACCCGCACTATCCCGACGTGAAGGACGAATCGGCCACTTGGATCGCGAGCTTCAATGTCTTTAGCCCGAAAGCACAACACGCCTTCGATATCGGCAGTTTTGGTAAGTCATGTCACCCTCATACCTCGATTTGCGCACTCACGTTGTCTGGTAGGTCTTCTTGGTTGTTTAGCTCATCCAACAGTAAAGAGAGGTAAGTGACTTTCAGTCAACCAATCAAACAGCTTCTGAGCCGTGCCATTAGAGCACGCTAGAACGTGTTGCGATTTTCTTAATTTAGTCTTCGTCATCGATGAGTTTACGGACACAGCCAAGCCTTCCGAGGTCCAAGAGAAAAAGGAAGCTGTAATGGACGCCCTCCGCAACCCGCATAAGCCGCGACCAAAAGGGGAGTGGATCGGAGGGGAGGTGGCTCGTCAGTAAGAGTTTCTATACTACCCCTTGGGAGTTCATGAAATGACATTGATTCAACAACAGGTTCTGGGAACGTGCGATACGAATTGCGAACAAGCGATCACAGAACAGGTTCATCAAGGCCACTGACGAGTATCTCGAGGGTGTCGTTCAGCAAGCCATCGACAGGAGCGAGAATTGTCGCATTCGCAATATCAAGAGTTATCTTGACATTCGACGCAAATCAGTTGGGGCGAGACCCATGTTCGCTCTGATAGAACTGCCCTTTGGTATCCCTGATGGTGTTATTTCGCACCCGGCAATCCAGGAAATGGTTCTGACATCCCTCGATATGATAATTCTTGGTAATGTTAGTGCTTACCAACAAGTGTCATCCCACATCACACTTATGTGGTCACTTTATAGGATGTGTTCTCCTACAACATCGAGCAATTCTGTGGAGACGAGCACCACAATATTATCGCGACCGTAATGAATGAATTCGGCACAGATGTTAACGGCGCGGTACTGTGGGTGCAAAACTATCACGTGGAACTAGAGACAAGGTTCCATGCTGCCATGGCCACACTCCCCCAGTGGGAGGAGCCCTTGAATTCACAGGTGAAGGAATATTGCGACGGCCTAGGACAATGGGTACGGGGCCACAATGACTGGAGCTTTGAAAGCAGAAGGTATTTCGGAACCAAGGGCCTAGAAATCAGGGAGAAGAGGTGGATGTCGCTTATGCCAAAGATGCGCGAGCCAGGCACACGAGAGGTTGGACCTGTACTCGTTGACAGTTCCTTGCTGTAAGCGCACTTCAGCCTGGGTGTCTAGGGAATGCATCCCGCGAGTTCTGTAGAGTGTTGATGTAGGAATAATGTCAGCGGAAGGCACCGTCTAGGAAACATCGGATAGGCCACCGATATACAAAATGTCAAATGGGGTGACTCTGACTATGATGATGCAAACAAGAATTATGCCCGTTTGATATGAACACAGATTGGTTGCAGCCTTTGTTTTTACTGTAAGTAATTAGCTTTACCCGGCTGGGTCATCCAAAGGACTCGGCGTCAGCGATGAAACGTTATCTCGGCCGACGCAAGCTACAGAGCTGAGAGTCCTGCGGGCATCCAGAGGTCTAAGTGAGTCACCCGACCATGACAAGATCGACGACGGCATAACCCATGGGTAGAGTGTATATTGCAACAAGAGGCGGCCCGGAGTACACGCCACAAGTGCTTGAGTGTTGCGCTAGGATGATCGTGAAGATCAGATTCCATCTCAAACTCTGAAACCATGAGGTTGGTTCGACTATTGAATTGGTGATGCGAAGCTTTCTCAGATCTCCATAGGGGGGTAAGGTGCCACAGCTGCAACGTACATGACCGCCGCATTGTAGTGTTCTACGAGTGATTGATTCTGATTCACGAGCTTGCCTTGAAAAAAAAATCAAGTGCATTTAGTACAGTGCGTTGTCACTAGGGCTTATCCAACTATCCAAATGATCCAAAATTAAGCAGTAATAGATCCGCCGTCTGAGTCTGACATGGACTCTGAGGTGGAGGCGTCGTAAGAAACCATGGAATAGCGATGGTATATGATTAACATGGGCGGGATAGACACGCACGATAGGATGACGGTTAATCCGACAGAGGAGATGGTTGTGACAATGCTTCCCATGTACCCGATTCGCTTAGCGTCGATGGTGGCTTGATTTGTCCGGGAAGCCCCTCCGCCTTCCATGCTTCGAATCCGCCCATCACATCAGTCGCATTCAGTAGCCCCATATCGAGCAATGAGGCAGCTGCAAGGCTGCTCGCATGCCCGTCCTCGCAATATACAATTATCCTCAGATCGTATCGATCGGCTATGGCTAGCCTCGCTTCGCTCCTGGGGTCGAATCGCCACTCGAGGTCATTGCGTTCTATGATAAGAGAGCCGTGGACGCCACCCGAGCGCGCGCGTTGGGAGGCGGGGCGTATGTCGACAAGGAATGCAGGTATGGGGTCCGTTGGATCGTGGAGGATTTCCCATGCCTGGCGCGGAGTGATGCGTTGAAGGCGCGCACGGGCTGCGATTACCAGTTGATCGATGCTTCTCGAGCCGGGAGGGGGTGTGAGGGGATCGAGGGGTGCTCGGACCGATTTCGAGAGGAGGTCCCAAAGAGAAGCACTGTCATAGGATGAACCCCCTATTTCATGTACAGCAGCCACGATGAAGGTGCCATGGTTGGTGATGGAGGCAACTCGGCCTAGGAACTTGGAGCTGAAGAGGAGGACTGCACGTTGGACGTCGTCGTCCTCTGCGCCTGTGATGACGAGGGTGTTGGTGTTGGTGACAGACGTGGGCGACGGTGCGCCGGTTGTTCCTATTGCGAAGAGATGACGGGAGGGTATGCGTGCGCGAATGATCTCTGCCACACGGCTCAGGAAGACATCGTCGTCTCGCTTGGAGAAGGTGAAGTAAACGCTTATTTTTGCGTCTTCGAATGTGGTCGCTTTCATGATGGCACGCACAGCGATGCTATGTGCAACTTCGTCGCGCACGCTGTCAAGCGTACGATGGGACGCAAGGCTGTCAGCGACGGACGAACGAGGGGATGTGCGCTTCTCTACGCTAGTACCCACGCTGGATGGTTCCGAGGATGGCATGATGATGACTGGGAAGCTTTACAGAGATGGTGATCCAGGACAACCCTACTGTTGGCAGTTCATCCTCGAGGACGACTCGGTGTGGGTGAATCGATGGAAGTTGAACGAGGAGGTGAGCGACTGATGCAAAGTCACGACAGCGGCATCAGTAGTGCTCTATTCATACCTTCACGGGGTCCGCATTGCTAGTGACGTGGCCTTGCAGTGTGCGGCCTACTCCCATCACCAGGCCAATAGCCATACTCCATTGGAACTTGTCTGGAGCCATGTATCTCCCTCTCTTGGACGCAGGAGAACCTTACTCTCCCTTTGTTTGGCTTAGAGAGGCCATACGTGCATGGATACTCTCTGTCTACCTCTTCTTCGCCGCCTGCGGTGGCCTGTTGGCTGAAAACCCTGCTCCGAATGCCGGCGTGCTGGGTGCCGACTACGGCCAGTACTTGGTCGGTGTCGGCATTGGCGATATCACTGGGTGCGTCTCTCCCTTAACACTACCCACCCCGTGTCTAACCTCTGTTCAACAGCCCAGTCGTAGAGACTAATATGATGGCATGTCCCATGATGTTTTCCTGGCACTACCTTGTATCTCATCAATTTGTAGGGATATGCCTCGATGGCTCAGACAGACACAGGCTTGCATATGCGCCAACGTTCCCGGGCATTTATCATCGCTGATCCCAGTGACCCAACCTCGCCTACCTCCCGCATTCTCCTCGTCTCCTCCGACATTTGCATGGGCGACACTGGCATTCGCCGTTCTATCCTCGACGCCCTCTCTAGCGATCCTGTTCTTGGGGGCCTGTACACACCCTCTAATATGGCTCTTATAGGCACGCATTCTCATTCTGGCGTTGGTGGGTACCTCGAAAATCTCCTTCCTCAAGTCACAAGTCTCGGTTACGTCAACCAGACAGCACAAGCAATCGTAGACGGAACCCTCAATGCCATTCGCAAAGCCCACGCTTCCCTTGCTATGGGATACATCAGCGTTGGCAACACCACTCTATTGGGTGCCAATCGTAATCGCAGCCCTAGCGCATATATGGCTAACCCAGTAGAAGAAAGAGTAAAGTACCAGTATGATCAAGACAAGGAGTTGTCCGTCCTAAAGTTGAATGATGCAAGTGGAACTGCAAGAGGGTTGATCAGTTTCTTTGCTGTGCATGGTACAAGCTTGTACGAGGTAGGTCGGAATATTTCATTGTTTAAATGGAGACGCAGGGGTGTTGACCTGATGAATGAAGAATAATACCCTTGTCAGTGGGGACAACAAGGGGATGGCCGCATATTTATACGAATGTGAGAAATCCGCAGCTCCATGATTGAAATGACTCACAACCCACCCCGTCGTGCGCGTTTCCAACCTAATAATATCACTCGTAGCATATGCCGAGCCAGACTCTGCTCCCGGGAATAACACTGTTGTGGCCGCGTTTGTCCAGTGTATGTCCCGCCATCCCTTGCACTCTATCTTTCTGTATGTCCCTCTAATTCTACACCAGCCAACGTCGGTGATACAACCCCAAACACGTGAGTCGCGGCGTATTCCCTTGTTAGTTATTACCGATCGGCACCCCACATGATGTCTGTTTTCATTAACATCCCGCAAACTATCAGCCTAGGCGCATATTGTGAATCTCCTGGAAAACCCCATCACGGTCAACCATGTGAGTATGAGCACTCAACATGTGGTAACTACGTCGAGGAATGCCACGGTCGGTCCGTGGAATTTTTACCCTCGTACACCTGCTGCATACTCACCGCTGGCTTGTCTGAACGTGCAGTGGGCCAGGCTTCCGTATCTCGGACTTCGCTTCCAACTCCTTAATCGGGGATGCTCAATTTGAAGCTGCGCGTCAAGTCATGGAGTCGTTGCCGCCAAAGGTTATCTTCACGAGCCCAGACACTACCATCGAGACCGCAAATACGACAAGTCTGATGGGCGTGAAGGGCCCTGTGAGGAGTGTGCACGTTTACATGAACATGTAGGTCGTTCACTTTGGTCAGACTTCCGCAACTCTCCCCTATATCCGGATCTTAACCAGAGCAACCTTGGGGAGACGAGCACAGCACGTGCAGTGGACTAGCCTGCTAAACCATTTTCAGGAGGAATCACACATTCATGCTAGCTAATGGGTCCGTTAGGAGTACCTGCCCCGCCGCATTGGGTCCGTTTCCTTTCTTTCTGCATATCTGTTTTTCTCATTAACTTAACCCAATTTCCCAGGGTATGGCTTTGCCGGTGGAACAACGTTAGTCTGCATCCACTTGAGAGAGGACACACTGCTCATGACACCCTCTATCTATCACCTCCCATTTTTCTTGCCAAAATTCTATCTCAAATAGTGATGGTCCCGGAGCATTTGATTTCGTTCAAGGTGCAAATTCATCCATGCCTCAGAATCCATTCTGGCAGATTGTCAAGCGTATGTTCGTCTAATTCTCTTCGTAGCTCGTACTAAATGTCAGTTGTTTAGGTGGCGTTACTCCAGTTGCTTCACAAGAACAGGTTGATTGCCATCATCCGAAGCCTATCTTATTAAATACTGTATGCTGCAATTCCATGTCGTCTCCAACACCAGCTTACCCTAGCTTACCCATGCAATAGGGCTACGCCATGACGCCATATCTATGGTCACCACACACCGTTGATATTCAAATGCTCCGCGTTGGTAACTTCGTTGTCCTTGTCATGCCTGGTGAGCTAACGACTATGGCCGGTCGACGAATGCGGTGCGCGCGTATACTTCCAAGCGACTAGAATGATCTGATCCCTATTTCATTCGTTCATTTGAAACAATACATGCCTGATTTTCTCTCGCTGCGGAACATCAGCGAAGCACTGCGCGCTCAACTCATCTCGTCGGGCATTCTCGACCACTCTGCCTATGTTGTCATTGCTGGTCCCGCCAACACTTATGGACATTATGTCACGACACCCGAAGAATATTCTATTCAGCGATATGAAGGGGCGTCAACGATATTTGGATCAAGTCAGTTGATTTTGCAATGAAGAACGTCAACGGCTGACTTAGTCCGGGGGGCATCCAGTGACGCTCGAAGCCTACATAAACCAGTATGGCGCACTGGTTCCTTATCTTGCGGACAATGCCACGGAGTCGCCGGCTTCCGCTCCTCCCCCACCTGAACAAATCTCTGCTACAATCTCGTTGCAAGTATGTTCTTGTCAGCCAGTTTTCTCCCAATTCACTGTTGATCATTCTTCGTCTTCTCGTCATTCACCACTTGCTGACACGTTGTGTACAGAAACCAGTCATCGTCGACCATGCCGGTTCAAAAAATTTCGGAGATGTCTTGGTGGATGTGAATGACACAGCATATTCCGCGGGAGAGACAGTTATGGTACGGTTCGTTGGGGCAAATCCGAGGGTGAGAGTCCTTGTGTTGTGTTCGTGAGACTTGAAACGCAGTCAGGTAACCTTTACATGCTCTCCCCTGACAGAACAATCTCCGCCTTGAAGGCACATTCCTTAGCGTCGACAAACTTACGAACGGCGCCTGGGCGACGGTACGCACGGACTCGCATCCATCTACCATCTATCGGTGGAATAGGACGAACCTGCTGTTTGGCACGAGCACTGTCGATATTAGCTGGTGAGTTACTTTCTTGCCCTTCAGTTGCTCCCCTCTCTTCCGTGATTGAGTCAACCGGCTATATTGACCCATATTCCCTTGCCATTTTATAGGACAATTGAAGATAGTACGCCTGGTGAGTCGATGAATGCTTCATGTACTCGAGATCCAACCGACTGTATTCTGCAGCTGGAACATATCGAATCACATACTTTGGCGATGCCAAACCACTGATGGGTTCAATCTGGCCCTTTGCGGGCACATCCTCTCCGTTCAACGTGGCGTGAACCCGGACGATTTGGGCGCGGTTGTTGTTGGACATTGTACGAGAATGTAAATTAACTCTTGGCTATTTATTTGTCGAGTAGCCTGCGAACATCACCGCTTGCACGTTTGGAGGAGACGCTGCGCGGTTGCGTCGGTTATGATCGTCTGAGATGTACCCTCTACCCCGTCCCCTTGGTCCTAGGGCATTTAAGCTCGACCAACCTCGCGTCGCTAATCCAAGCCACCAAAAGGGACTCGACCGAGTCTCTTCTCCGAATTGGTTGTCACATCTCGCTTTCTATGGAGAGCAGTCGTTGCACGTACTCGTCACCACTCCCATCCTCACTTCTCGCATGCTCGGCGATCATACGACCCACTGGCATTAGATACCTAAAGTATGCGACCATGTGGGTTTACTCAACGCCAGCCTGACCCCGCTACTCACTCACTCGGAAGCGCAGCTACCGGTATCAGAACTGCGGGATACCCCTTCCGAAGACGTCTGCCACGCAAGGCGCGCTAACAGAACCTGGTGATTCCACTCGTCTCCTCTACGGGGCCCCACCCGACCTCGGCCCGAGAGGCCTTACGGGCAGAGAGGTGCACCATACTGCAGCCGCAATAAATGCGCCGAGAGCGCAGAGGCAGTCTGCCAGAGCAGCTTGCCCCCACTAGACGGGTGGAAAAATGAGAGTCTGCTCCTGGACCAAGGGAACACTCCAAACCCACGTCTTGACGAAGACGAAAAATTCAATGGGCGACTGTGCACTGTCGTCAAAGAAGGTAATAATTTGTGAGCAGACCCGTGACCCATCAAATGGAAACGGCACCTTCCCGAGCAGTCTTGGGGAGCCGAAAGATAACTTATATCCGAGCGGCAGAAGCCTATTGTATTGTCTGCGGTCCCGAGATCGCGAGGACCCGCGCAGTAGAAGAAACGGGTATCCAGGTAGAGCGGAGGTAAGACAGGAGGAACGCCATGACAAGCGACAGTGTTGTACATGATCCGGCTCCTTCACCGACCAGCGACGTGCTTTGAGGCTTTGTCGGTCATTTTGTGTCAGGTGTTGCGACTTCGTTCCATACTCACGTGCATCTGCTACAGTTATTCCAGCAATAGAAGGGAGTCGGGGGGGCACTACCGAGTCTTCGGAGATAGGACCTTCCGTTAGAAAAAGTAAAGGGACGATTCAGTAGAACCGGAAAGACCTTGAGCGGAATGACTTGGAACTCGATTTCGAGACCCAAGCCATTGGCTTGAAGAGCTGGGAGTAAGAAAAAGACAGAGAAAGGTGCATCCGGCGTGAAATCTCACTGGCAGCAGTAAGGATATGGCGGCTGCCAGGATATCCAGTTCAAAAAGGGAGCCAAGTGCGCACAACATGTGGCAATAACAGAATGAGATGGAGACCCTGTGGGCATCATTGATGGATAGGAGAATTGCTTTAGCCCCTAACGGCGGGGAGTTGTTCTCATCCAGCAGTGACGCATTGCCCGGATCCGTCCTTCCGCATACTGTCGTTCTGCTGTTGCCAATCGTTGTGCAGGTTGCGCATTTTTTTTGGTGGTTGACAGTTGAGGCCTTGAGGTAGCAGTCAAACTTCCTGAAATCCCGACGGGTGCTTTCGCAGGCTCGAAACCACCTATCTACCCTAGTCCCTTATCCCTCCATACGCATGTAACGAGCCTGATCTTTGGAGAGGGGGGACGGTCCAGCGAGTGTGGCAATGGGGCTGGCATGAGATATCTTCTCTTGCGCATTACACTTGTCACTGGCCTCTTCCGTTATTAGATAACCCTCTGCCACTCAAGGGCAAGTCATTCTTTAGCTTTTCCTTCAAGAGCGACAGGGTTTGTTGCAAATCGTTACTTTCCTTTTCTGATGATGGACCAACGTCTATTCCTGTAGAGATGTCTGGTCTGAAAAACCACCTTTATCCTGGAGCACCAATCAAAATCGATTTTGTGGGATCCCTACTGTCCAAATATCGAAACGGCTAATGTGATTTGATTGCCCTAGTTATTGACATGTTTTCGGGATACCAAGCCAGCTAAATTATGCGGTGAAGGAAGTAGCTGAAACTATTCAACCTAACAGGATCGCCTGGTCTCATCGAGACAGAAAGGGGATGAATCGGGTTGCAAGCCAATGAGCCAGATGGCAGCAAGTGACCAGATAGGCCCGCCTCACAGGAACACCTACAAATTCAAACCCCGAGTGTCTTTAATTTCGGAGGCGATACAAAGCGCTGCAGCAGGTACGTTGCACTGTGAAACTATGACTGTGTTGCTCTTCTCTCTTGCCGTCATTCACCACTTCAATCAAGCCAGTCGTTAGATTCTGAGACATGTTTGTGAGGTTGGAAGTCCTCCGCCTAGTGTGACATCCTTCAAGCTGACTTACTATCGACAGGCTTCCCCTCATGCTGGGCCTATCCGTTGTTCGTGTGCTGGCGCAAGGCCCATCGCCAGGTCCACCTTCAGCCGACCTGGCATGTGCAAATCCACCCATAGACCAGTGTTCTTTCTATGCCAATTGCCTCGAGTCCAGATACCAATGTGGTCCTAACGGATATCCTATTGGCTATGGCCAATATTACTGCCAGAAATTTTCAGATGACCGTGCCTTATTTGATGCTCGAGGGCAGCAATGGATGATTGACACCATGCACTGCCTCCAATTAGTGCTCGTTGGGGACGCCGTTGATGCCGCTCCCACGACTTGTCAAGCGTTGAATGACCAAGCTTTCGCTTCGCACGCGGGGTGCTATACTAGCAATGGGTTTTGCACACTGGGCGTGTATGATTGGGCAGCGTTGTTGGAGATCGTAAATATCACCACGCTGTTCTCGAGTTGGGACGCGTTCAAAGCGACCATTCAGACGGCAGGAAATTGCACAGCGTTTTATTTGTATATGGTGGAATGGGGACTGTTCTAACTTTTACCTGTGACATTGGTTCGGTTCGTCGCGAGGTATAACTAATTGAGGTCAGAATGCCAAGAGGTGGTCACACCAGCCTTACCAGCCTAACATAGAGAAGAGGGATTCGTCGTTGGTGACTGCCCAGCACATTCATATCTAGTATGCAGTTTCGGATCACCGAGTCCAAGGCAAACGGAAGCAGACATTGTGAGGGGTTGCTCTGTAGTTTGGTAGATCGTCGTCGCCGTCGTCAGAGTAGAAGGGGAGCCAATGACGTGGTTTGTCAAATTCTACCGGGATCAAATACCATACTAATCGGCGGGCCCTCTATGAATTCTAGCCCCGCAGCCTTTGGTATGAGACAGTCTGGGTACTAATCCAATGGCATTGCTGGTATCATCAAAGTTACATGTGAATGTAACCACAGGAAGGGTTAGTCTACCGATGCTGCTCATGCATATGAGGATGTGATGCGATCGGAGTGGACGGGCAGACATACGTTCGCTCCTGTTTTACAGAGAAGACTCGCGCGGTGTTTGAGCGCGTCCTGTTATAACAATGTACCGGGACGTGCGTAGCATGTCGGGGAAGGGTTAAATGTGGACTGCACGCTCTTTATGAACCGAATCCTGTATCCAACAAACCACGAACATTGCAGAATGCCTCGGGAAAGACAAAAGGACTGCTCGTCTGGTCGTCGACTCATCACAATGACGTCAGCTAACTGGGAACGAGCGTCAAGGGCACGAGGCACTTATGTGAACAGACCATGTGGAGAATAAGGAAACGTGCTCATTATAGAGTGGCCTGGCGCACCACGAGTAAACCGAACCACCCTCCTCCTTGACATTTCCTCGCCGACAATTGGGTACCACCAGCTGTAGGGATGTCATCGACAATTACTGGTGTGTGGCAGCCCCGAGGACTGGTCGAGCAGTGCTGATAATTCAGTTAGACCAAATGATAGTACTAGACACTGGTCACTCTCGGTGGGTACACGCAGTCAGTTTCCACCCTGACCGAAAGCATGTTTTGGGCGGGAGCAACGATGGGATCCGACAGTGGCAACTCGAGAATGGCCAAGAGGTCAGGAAGCAAGCAAGACGAAATGTGAACACCATTTGTGTCTCGAAAGATCAGAAGTGGATAGTAGTTGGGGCCCAGGAGGGGGCGAGTGTATGGGATGGGGAGCTGCTCGAAAAAGTCCTCGATGTGAAGGACACACGGTTGGTGTTTGCTGTTGACATCTCACCAGACTCGATCTGGTTTGCCACTGGGTCCGCAGAAAGTAACCCCAGTGCGAGTATTTGGAGTCTCGCAAGTGGGGAGAGACTCATTGGCCCACTCAAACACAACAAGGAGGTCACTGGGATCAAGTTCTCCCAAAATGGGAATCACATCGCCACTGCATGCAGAAAAGGCTCCTCCATCCGTATATTCGGCAGTCGCACCGGTGACGAGCTCATCCAGATCAACATTGCCATCACTGATTACAGCCCAAGCACTCCGGTCGCATGGTCAGATGATAATCTGCAACTTTTTGTTGCTTGCAATGACAGCAAAATTCGGTCATTCAATACCTCCACTGGGTCTCAAATTGCTGAATCACCAGCTCTTGGTAGCGATGATGTCCACTCTCTAGCCCTGGCAGCAAATGGCAAGTTCATCGCCACCTTTGCACGCCCACATTCAATCATCTTCTTGGATCTGTCGCTTGCTCAAATTGTGCCTGCCATTGAGGACAGTACCAAGGATAATGAAAGGTTACGGTCAATTGCAATCTCACCTGATAGTAGTCATCTTGCGACTGGACGAGAGGATGGCAAAATCATCATTCGTGACCTCGCCAACATTCTCCCAGAGTCATATGGACCATTTCATGCAAGTAGTTCTGCCTATGGACAAGCCCATGCATGCTAACAAATTATGTAGGTACCTGAGGGACATAATGAAGAGGGTGGCAACAGTCTTCTTGAGGTACAGTAATTGTTTGTTTGAACCTTGAACTAAGCTCTTACAATCGCATAGGCCGAAGTGGTGCCATCAACCACACCAGCTCTTGACTTCGATTTTGACGAGGTTGGTGATCTCTTCTTTTTTCTTACTTCCATGTTGACACCACTCCAGCCACCATCCCCAGCTTCTGCTGAGGATGGGGCTACAGATGGCCCACCAGTGACGTCTCCTCTGGAAGGGGGTTCATGGCAAATCAAATCATCCCGGGGCCGCTCAACACTCAAGAAGTGGCTACAGAACAAGATTGATAGAGATCCCCCTTCACAGAGGCCTGATCGACGCTTTAGCAAGTCGCGCCAGCCCGCCAATCACCGCTCTCCCTCCCCTTCCCCAGCAAGGGCAGCTGTCACAAACCAGGGCTCCTCGTGGATGGCTCCAGCCAGACGCAAGCCAGTGAGTGTTCATTGATAGGCAATTGGACGTGATGGGACTAACATACCATCTTAGCGGACGGTCGGGGGACATCTTGGGGATCGCGTAGTACGTCACTCTTCGGCTTTCCGTACGGGCACTCATCACACATGACAGCTTAAATTACTAGCGCAGACCGCCGAGTCCGGTGACCCTGACAAGAATACTTCTGGTAGCGAACAGGGCGCAGGTGATGCGACAAAGCCAGTGCAAGAGGCGGGCCCTGTGCGTCTTCATCTGATTACGATGTACGGTATCATGACAACTGATTTCCCAACTAGGCACAACAATCGAACCATCCCTCTCAATCTCCAGCCATGAGGGTTCAGCTTATGGTGCGCGTTACTTTGTTTTAGGCCACATCGTTAGGCTTACAATCTATTAGCATGAAGAGGAAGCTGGCTATTCTACCCTTGCGATCAGGTTTCCCACATGGCTCGTGTGTCATCGCTCACGCGCACACGATGGGACAGATTGATTCAGACAATCCAACACAGTACTTATGTATAGACCTTCATGAATTTGTTCGCATCTTCGAATTGATGTCACTTTGTGGCGCTTAGTATGGGTCTGTTCGTCGTTGAGGACATTCATCCAAAGGGCAGTGACACAGCCCAGATGCGCACCAAAGTTAGGACTAGAGCAGAAAGAATCATCACAGAAACGTGAGGGTGCATTTGCCTGCGTACACTCGAGCTGTACAAGTAAACGATGGATGTGCAGTACTAGAAAACGAAGAGAACGAACTCAACCATGGAAGCCCGATCTAAGTCGCGAGCAGGGGATAATGTGGGAGGAAGAACAAGAACAAGGATGTGTATGGTTAGGCTGGATGATCGAATGTCAAAGCAATGGTAAAAATGTGCCAGAATTATGATGCAAGCCAGGGTAGGAAAGGAAACATTCAGAAAAAGAGATGAACAGGAAGCGAGAAAAGTCAATGGGTGTAAAACAATGTTGTGAAGCAATGAGGAAAATAGGATCATTGAGTGCAACAGGCAAGCGCTGCTGGCACAAGGCAATCCACGCAATGTGAAGATGGGACTGTTACCGGCCGCCCTTCCAGCTCAACAGTGGGGCTTTGGCTCTGTCCTGGGCTTTCCCTGGTCGGTCTGACATGATGATATCGACGACGCATTACCGCCAGTCCGAGGGCAGCATCCTGAGCTATGGCAGAACCATCAGGAACAACGCTATCTATGTAGTCGGGGTAAGACAATGACCCTAACGTTCAGCATAGAGGTACGTACCATCATACATCCCCAAACTTGATATTTGAGCTGGGTTCCAATGCTCAACCACTAGTCATCTGAGTCGCATGCTGGGAAAGGGTTACTTGGATGCGCTTCTTTCGCGGTAAGGAGTGCATGTTAATGGGCAGGGGAAGCGAGATACACATGGAAGACCATTGCTGAATTGATATGGAACCATCGGGGTCATTCCGCTGCCCATTGGCTGTTGCCAAATGGTTAAGCATGGACGCCACTCTTCATTGTCAAATTGGGACGGCCCGTCAAGTCGTTATTCGCAACTGTGGACTATCCTGCCATCTCACCTGATTAGAACAGCATGACCTGACAAGAACACTAAACCAACCTTGATCACAAGCTTAGCCTTGGTACTGTGTCTCCTTTGCCGCGTTTTCTGCTTATTCGTGGGGCCCGCCTTCGAGCATGAATGGGCTGAGCCTCTCCAAATGTGGTTCTGGGGATCTTCGAGAGCCCGCTCGCTGACATCGTCCTACAAGCACATCAAAATTGCTACCATCACAGTGTGAACAACGCACGTTCACAATTCGACTCACCGGTACAGCGCCACACGGGGCACTCTCCATTGCTTGCCAAGGGACATTGAACTATTAACAATGGCTGAGATCCATAGTACAGCGTTTTACTTGACGTTGAGGATACTGCAGATACGTAGGAGGCGACGGGCAGCCCTTGGATGGGTTGGTTGCAGAGGCACATGAAGCAGAACAAGGGCGACCGGGCTTGTGACCTTCCTTGACCAACGGGAAGTTGCGCATTGAAAGGATAATGCGAGAGAAACTCCTACAGTGTTTGACCGCGCGGTGGATGAAACAGACTCAAATCGAGTCACAATCTGGGTGCCGGGAATTGTTGATGAGCGTTGTTGAGCACTCATTTCCGGATGAAATGATTTTACGATGCCAATTAAGTGACCCCTGATGGGGCTGAATGTGTGGATATCGCAGTGAGGCCACACTGGGCAGGCATGAGCGTCAAGGACACCAGGCACTTACGTGAATTGATACCAACATATGGGGAACAGCGTGTTCTTTACAGAGCAGCCTTGTGCTCTACGAGTACACTGAAACACTCTCTTCCTTGACATTTCGTTGCCAACGACTGTGTATCCCCAGCCTTGGAGATGTCGTCGAGCACTACCGGTTTGTAGCAGCTCCGAAAAGTGATCAAGCAGTGCTGACAATTCGGTTAGACCAAATGATGGTACTCGATACTGGTCACTCTGAGTGGGTGTACGCAGTCAGTTTCCACCCTGACCGAAAGTCCGTTTTGGGTGGGAGCAGCGATGGAATCCGGCAGTGGCAGATCGAGGATGGCCAAGAAATCCGGAAGCAAACGGGATTAGATGTGAACGCCATTTGCATCTCAAGCGACCAGAAATGGATAGTGGTCGGGGCCGAGGGGGGGGCGAGTGTATGGGATGGGGAGCTGCTCGAAAAAGTCGTTGAGGTGTTGGACGAAAGTTCGGTGGCTGCAGTCGACGTCTCACTGGACTCAACCTGGTTTGCCACTGGGACCAGAGGCGACTACATCGCAAGCATTTGGAGTCTCACAAGCGGGGAGAGACTTGTCGGCCCACTCGAACATGACTACGATGTCACTGGCATCAAATTCTCCCCGGATGGTGACTGCATTGCAACTGCATGCGAGGGAGGCTCGATCCGCATTTTCGACAGTCGGGTCGGTGACGAGCTCATCAGCATTACCACTGTCACATCTCAATACAGCTTGATCACCCCGATTGCATGGTTAGACAACAGCCAGCAGATCTTTGCTGCATGCGACGACAAGAAAATCCGGTCATTCGATATCTCTACGGGGGCTCAACTAGCTGAATCACCAATGTTCGATGGGGAGCGCGTTTTCTCTCTAGCCATGGCTGTCAACAGCAAGTTCGTGGTGACCTTT
>JBBPMH010000706.1:0-18169 GCA_038090235.1 Pulveroboletus ravenelii
CTTTCCCAGTTCTCAACAGTCCATTCCTGGTACTTCAGGGCAAAAGCTAAGCACTTCTTCCTATTCCTTATAGCAAGAAATGGCTTTTTCTTCTTTGTTACAGCCTTGAATGAATGATTTTTGAGGACCCTTCTCACTGTTTGTGAGGATACTGGATTAGGGATAATGGAATTGATATGGTGGGTAACCTGGACAGCATTGATAGCTTTGTCTATAATAATTTGAGTAATGATAGCATGTTGAAAAGTAGCTAAAAGCTTAGAGGGACAGCCAGAGAGAGGTGTAGGTCTGTTGGGGAGAAGATCTCTGAGTACTCTAGAGACAGTAGACTGGCTGACACCTAGTCTGGAGGCAATATTCTGAGTAAAATGACCATTAGAGACCAGAGAAAGAATATTTTCTTTTCAAGAAGAGAGAATGAGGTGCATTGTGAATTTGAAAGGCATAAGAGATGAAACCAGTGCTTAAATAGTGTCAGCTGAAGTGGTTACTAGGATACTGTAACTATGGTAACCATCTGTCATGCTTCCATCAAGGGTTACATATAATTGCTATCAAACTTTGACAAATCTAATAGGTAGTCACACAATTGAGTCAATGGTACTTCTTCAAATTACATAATTCTTTTTTTGACACATAGCCAAGAGCACACACTATCTGCCACTCACTTACACTTTGGCTCTATTTGTTCTTGTTCCTGAACTATATAACAAATATCCCAAATTCTTAAAATGTTGACTCAATCTTGAAAGTCACTATATATAATATGCTTGATACTTATATTGTTGATGGCAGAGCTCTGTATAGAGCATGCATAAGTATGTATATGGAATACTTAGGCAAGCCCTGATCTAAGATTGGCTTACTGATTGAATGTGTGTAAGTAAGTGATAAATTAATCTAAGCTAAAATATGTTCACCTGTGCAGTGGTTATCTTGTTCATCTTATAAAAACATATCTAAGTATTTTATATACTTAGGCAGACAGAGGAAAAGACTTACCACTGTGTCCTTGGCAAATCCCAGCTTGGGATGATGCAAGAGGATTCCCATGGTTGGAATAACACCTGTGAGAAGTACATGGCAATGAAAAAGTGCCAGTAGGGACCCCAAAAGGACCCCCCTTGCCCATGCCCCTATGGGACTGACCAGGTGAAGTCTCCTACCCTCCCATTTGGTGTAGCCCAAATTGCAACCAATGTGACATGGGTCATGCCCTATTCATGGTTGTGATGCCAACCTGGGCCTACTCCCATCTCAGGACATAACATTGGTAGTTGGTATCCTAAACACCAGCTGGATGGATAAGCAGTAGAGGCAGACAGTGAAGCTCCCTGATGAGAACTGTCACAAGTTTGAAACCACTTGCCACCACTTTCTTTACCTGCCCCTGGTTGCATACTGTACACATGGCCCACCACATAATCTAGCCCTGATCTTTAGAGAAGGGTGACTGATGGCTAGCCAAGCAGGTGGATGGCCTAACTGTCCTCTTGCACACACAGTCTATACTCTAAGCTCCATCTCCTAGACCTTCCATATACAGAACTGGACATTGTTTGTATGTGTTTGCACTTGGCCTAAATAAGGAAGGTGATAATAGAAGAATAAATTATAAATAAATTAACATATATGGATATTGCTTATATAATCTGCATACTAAGCAGATGCACATCTGCAGAACAGGTGAAATAAAATAAGTGGTTAGTAAAAGTTTTAGGGCTTACAGACATTTACAAATATGGGATCAAAGCCTCTGATTGGCTAAGTTGGCAATATCATATGTGATAGTCCTAATCTCTTGATCAATCAGTCAGATTGGCATCACACAATAGCATTCTATACTATCACCAAACTACAACAGGGACTGTAGATATAGAACATGAAAAATATCTTTATCAGCAAATGTATTTAGATAGTAGCACACATATCCTTCCATAGATGTGCTACTACTGGATGGGATGTGCAGGTGATATCAAAAATGGAGACAAAATTGAGTAAACATACTATTTCAGGATCTCTTCCCAATCTTCACACAATGGCAAAATATCACACAGTAATGCACTGGTCTTTCAATCTACCCACATAGCTACTCCACAGACTCCACATCATATCCCATGCTCCATCCCCTCACTAACCAAGGCCCAGTGGGCAATGTGGTCCCTTTCACTGGGTTCAGATCAAATAGGCTAGGAGTACAAACTGCAAGTCAATTTGGTGACCCAACCCAAAACATCATAGCAGTAAGTTTTTGTATTTCAAGCTACCATTCCTATATTTATCACTTACAGGATTCTGAGATATCTGACTTGTGCTGCCCATGCCACAAGGCAAATCCTTACATGCCTCCAACACCCTTTCCTATTGCTGCCTCTACCACTATCTCTGGTCCATCCACTGCTATCTCTGATTCATTCACCACAGAGACCACTTTCCAAGCTAGTCACTCACTGCCCACTCTGTCTATTGTACCTGTGTTGACCACTTCGGAAATATGAACAATCCTATAATGTGCATAACAGAAAATATACCACATCATTGCAACTGAAAACAGCATTCCTGTCAGCCCAGACCTAGAGCAATATATCCAATTCACAATCACAATCAGCAAAAGATCATTGGCTAGACATACCACAGATATGTCAGTTTGAGTTGTTGCCAGGCACTTGGTGGCTTGCACCTTCAGTAACATGCAATGTGCTTTCAAAGCATTCTGTTAATTGGGAGTTTTGACTTTGTCTCCCACTCTACAGTGACAGCAATGATATTATATTCCATGTACAGAGGGTCCAGGAACTCCTGGGCACTCATGAGTTTCTTCATGATAGAACAGACAATTTTCTTTAGTTCTGAGTTTTTCTCAAATTTTATGATTGACATGATTTTTTCACAACAGTTACAATTGTGGAAATATACAGTGAATGACAACCTAGATATTCTTTTTGCTTTAGATGTGTGTACCCTCATCATTGCCCTCAAAGATTACCAGGAAGGGTTTTACATATGTGTCACTCAATATGGCAAATAGCCAATAATGAACAGATTACAATAGATTCATAAATTTACTTGCAACCATTCAGGTGGACAGATATCAAGGATCAACTCAAGCTAAATGCAAGAGAGGCCAAAAGTGAATGAATTCCAAACATGCAGAACTATCTACTACAGAGGGGGTTTATATACTCCTAAACTACCCTACATATATCCTGATACTGTGACTATGTGAAAGGAAATGGAGATTAAATAGAAGGCTTCTGTGAAGTAGTAAAATGGAAGAGAAGAAGCAGAAATTAGATAGTGAGTCTTGTGAAGAAGTGAAAGAGGTGAAAGGGTGAAGATATGAAAAGGTGAAAAACAGTATCCTGACAACAGAGATGGTTGCAAGAGTACCAGCACACCATCATGTTTCATGGTCATTCAGGCAGATATAATGACACTTTAGTATAATATTGTACTATTAGCATTTGTACAGTCACTGTAGTATCTCAAAGTGTATTGTAGGCATTTAGGCAAGATTGTAGAAAATGGCACACAATAGTGTGTAATAATTTTGAGATTAGACCTCAGTTAACTCTGCCACCAAATGAAGCATAGTTCCTTTTTGAACCAGGTTAGGTGAAGTCAAGCAAGATGCAGGGCCTCACTAAACCCAGTTAATACAAAGAAAGTATGACACTTTAGGGAATGATACATGGGTATACATACATTGTATGTATATCATAAACACTCATATTTCCCTGAAAAGACTAGAGAACATGCCAGCAATGTGTCACATCATTTATGATCTCTTTCACTTGCCTGAAAATAATAGATACATAATAGATAGGCATAAAAAGCAATATCACTGGTAAGAATAGTGATAGAATAGCTATCAAAGTAGCTACCACTATCTAAGCTACTTGATGTTATAAAGCTTAAGAAAGTGAATGAACCAGAGGTGATAGCAATGGTAAATACATCAGAGGCATTGAAGAACTCAATATATGTAATGAGAAAGATACCTTTGATAAGACTAGAAAACTTGTATACAGGCATTCTAGCAGAGGAATGATATATGGAATATATAAAGCAGCTATAGCAAAGTATAAAATTAGAATACACATTGTCTGTGTCTTTCAGAAAAAACTGAACTAACCTGTGGGTTTATGTCTATGCCAGTTATAGAGTCTGAAAGCCACCAAATCCAGTCTATACTGTCATAATAACTTTTCAAGTGTATATATGAAGAAGGGGGAACACTCTAGTTAGAGTCAGTGTTATCCACTTATGAAATGCTCAAGTCAGTCAACTAGCAATTCTAGATATTTTCTATGCTTTCCAAGGCCACTTTTTACCAGACTTTGACCTATAATAAATCTAGATATCTCTGTCTCTGTCTCAGTGAAGCTAGTGTTTTCCATCACTTATCATAAGAATATTTTTATGTCAATAACATGGGTTGAAAGCCACTACCAAGGATCACATGTCACCTAATTTTCTAGAATTTATAACTGCAAATATCCAAAGAAATATCACCTCACAAAAGAATACTAGTATCTCTATTAATAAGTACCTCAAATCACTGATTTAGCAATCTTGTCTTGTGAATTGGTCACTTTTTCCATAGTCCAATCAGAGCAATTCTTTTTTTATCCGAATACCCACACTCCCAGAGTCATGTGACATTTCTCAGAAGTTTCCTTTTATAGTAACACTGGCTTGCAATCAAATTTCCAACATAATCTATAAACTTAAGAAAGAAAATCAGAGCCTACATTTCTTTCCAATGCCTTCCATTACCTCCATTGGCTCTCTTTCCCTGCTTGCATATTTTGCTTAGTTATATTTCCTGCCTTTTTGGCCCATTTCCATGTGCTCTCCTTGCACAGCCTCATGTTCTTTGTCCTTTTAGCAGTCTTCACTTCCAGCTTATGTAATACAATCATCACTGCCAGCCTGTTATGTTTCATCTGAAATAAGGCTTTCTCCCTATCTTTTTTGTGAGCCCATCTTCTGCTGTTATTTCAAGGACTTAACTCTCCCCTAGTGAGCTGATCTATGCTTTCATACACTCATTTTAACCTGATTCTGCTGATCTCAACCATTTCAAGAGTTTAACTTTTTTCCTTGGTAAGCTTATCTATGCCTTCACACACTATATCTGAAGCCATCCCCTTTCTCTTATCCCATATAGTCTTCATTCTTGATTTCATACACTGATTGTGAGTTGATTCCTTATTTTATTTAATATTTCAGAGGGAGGTCTCTTGCTTTATGAGCCAACTATGTCACACATACATATATATGTTGTTTTTTTAATTGAATCTTTTTCTCTCTTTTAAGACTGCTGTTTCAGTTTGTGTAAGTTGACTTCTTAGATTTTCTGATTTATATCATTACTAATTTCAATCAGTTTTAGTGTTCTACTTGTGCTACTTGACAAGACCTTATAAGACCTTATCTGAAATCCTGGATGTTCGTGATGTAGACTCATGTTGTATACCTAGGTCCCTTTGATTATGGCGCCCCTACCTAGAAAGACATATAATGCTTGAAACAGAAGAAGTATCCGCTCCCGCAAGACAACCCGATGACTCGATCGTCGCTCCAACACCCGAAAGCTGCTCAATACACGCCAGGCACCATACGATACGGTACTCTCTTTGCCCATGCCCACCACGCCTCTCCAAAGTTTTTCTCGAGCATCGCGTCTTCCCTGTCCATCCGCGTGCGAGCCACGACGGCGAATATGCCCAACGCTACCGCCCAGACGCCCATCAGCACCGCCCCAACTGCGTCTTCTCCGCCTTCGCCACCGGTGCCCGTGCCGGTGCCGGTACCCGATGACCACGCTCGGATCCAGCCCGCACACACGTTCACGACGACCGATCCTCGCCGGTCGAGTACGCAAAGGAGCCATCCCATGATGAGGGCGAGGATGCCGGCGTAGCTCGGGTGTCGGACGATACTGTACACACCGTGCGTGACGAGCGAGTGGGAGGGCCGTATGGAGAGCTCGAACGTGAAGCGGGGGCCAAGTACGTGGAAGCAGTGGAGGCGGAGGGCAGCGCCCGCGATGCTGAGGAGGGCCCCGGGGAGAAAGGTGGGTGTGAGTGCGGTGAGGTTCTCCGTTGCGGAGGGGGGGAGGCGGAGGAAGTGGAGGAAGGGTCGGGCGAGCGCAGGCGGACAGTAGTCGCTCAGGGCAAAGAGGACCAAGCCCTGGAGAAACCACCAAGACCACATCCCGGTCTGTACAATGGGACGGTCGTTAGTCAACCGTTCGACGGGCGGGGGGACAACGAACGAAAACATACTCGGATGAGAGCGATGATATGAGGTATCACACGCTCTAAACCGTGCTGTTCACGTAGTTGGTCGGTGGGCGGCTGGTAGTTGGGTGCCGTCATCGCATAATGGTGAATGACCACCATGATGAGGGAGAGGAGCAATTTCGCAATCGCCATTACACCTGTGTTGGAGTCCTCATTTGGGCAGCGACGACATTAAGTTTGGTGTTACCTTGTAATGATTGGTCATCAATCTTTCTCCTTCGCATCTCTCCCTCAGTTCGTCGTAATGCTTCAACGACTGAGCTCGGCTGTGTTAGCCTTTGTCAGGGATATGAGCTCGAGGTATCATACTAGTACTTTCCGGAGGTATATAACGTCTGTCTGGCTTAGGGAAACTATCGTACCGGTGCCATCAGTGTAGATTATAACATGCCAGCAGGGTGATCAGGAGACCCAAACGGACGAAACCGTGAGAGAGATGAGTCTATAAAGACGACGTTCCTGAAGACGGGCACCAAATTACCTCCAGTCACTCGACTTGGACAGGACGAGCTGGAGCCCTCCCTTGACGTACGGCCCTAGTTGCGCCTGTGCCTGCTTGATCTTGTCGTCCCTCGTGTCCAACTCGTACTCGAACGTCGCCAGCTGCAGTGAAAATTGCTTTAGACGCGGCGTTGCTTGACAACGCGACGCCACGAGGTGCGTAATGGCCTCGACGGGGACAACCGAAGAGCATCGCAAGTGGAGCGCCTCGAGTGCTGGACAGATCCGTCCACCCTCGTCGCCGCTTGACGCGTTGTCCTGCGCGAGTGCGGCGACGAGCCCATGGTTAATTCGAAGAATGCCCGGGAGGAAGTACAACGTCTTCAAGCGAGGCAGGTGTGCGAGACACGACAGGACTGCAGAGTCGGGGATGTCGATCCGGTTGAAGGACAGGCTCTCGAGCGTGTCCGCACAGCGTGCCAAAAAGGGTAAACACTCTATTTGACCGGTGAAGCTGCCAAGCGAGGGATTGACATTGTGGATTTCGAAATGACGAAGCCGTGGCATGCGAACGGTATCAAAAAAGTACTGGAGGTACGGCGTCTGAACGTAGATACATGATTTGAACGTGTGGACGTGGGGCAGGGTCACGGGTATGATATGTGCTGGATCAATATCGTCGATCGGAGCAGCAATACCGAGGCAGAGCGTGGCTAGGCTGGGACAGCGGGCAAGGGTTTGAAGGTAATCGCTATGGACGGGGCTCCAAAACGAGCTCGCATCATATTCAAGGCTCAGATGCTGAAGCTGCGCCCAGGGAACTTGGAAATTGCGTAGGTCAAGGCTACACCAAGACAGGCTCAGGCTTTTGAGACTGGGTGCGGAATGCAGCACGATCGGGGGCGGGTTTTCGTTGGTGGGAAGCGAGTTGGTGTTCTGCAACTCCAAGTGTTCGAGGTGTGGAAGGGAGTTCTGAGTGAATGTCAGAAGACAGCTGAGAGATCGGGGTGAGAAGTGGAGGGAAAGACGTTTCAGCCGGCAACTGAGGATGAGAATCTCTTTGTCATAATGTATGAGCGCATGCCATGGAATGAGAGTCCCTTTGGGGTGATTGAGAAAGAGGGATATTGGGAGTCCTTTGGACCGAGAAAGCCAGAGGTGCATCGATAGGCTCTTGGACTGTACAAGTGCCTCCCAATCTTTGGTGCCTGACGGCAAGTCGAGTTGGAACGTGGTCCACAAACATGGGAGGGAGAACAGGAGATGCCGCCAAGAATGGCAAACCTGTGCGAGTAATAGTGGTGCGACCTGAGGATCGGCCTTGAGCGTGGCTTGATCCCAAACGCAATGCTTAAAGATCTTGGCCATGGTGTCCGTGGGCATACGGCGAATGGGAGACATAAGTGCTTCGAGCTCCAGCACGACATTTTGGGCTTGATCGTATTGGTGTTCGAGACGTTGTACTTGAGCACGCGCATGTGCGACCTTGTCGGCGAAGACAGAGAGTGCCGCCTTGCGCTCTTCGAGCAACTGGTGGACGTGCTGGATATCTTTCGGGGATGGGACCGAGTTAGTGCGAAAGAGCTTGGAGATCGATGGCTGCGAAAGAAGGTGCCAGGGAAGGTGATTGAATATATGTATAGGAGATAAGCCTTGAAACACGAAGCATGGGCGGAAAACGTACAGGTATTTCAGGGTCCATGCTGCAGAGAAGTGGAGCCCCGTCGGTGACAGACCAGGTTCTGGGGGGGTAGGCAAGGAAGCATTCAAAGATCCTGACCTACATGCTTATTTTTGGTGTGTTGGTGGGGCCTGAGACCACACCAAAAATAAGCATGTAAGTCAGGATATTTGAACACATCCCTTCAGGTAGGGCGGGGGCCGGCGGGCGTGCCTTTACAGGAACGCGGCTGGATGGGCTGGCTAGAAAGAGCGTGATCAGGCAATGCCAATGAGAGTGCCATCGTCCGAAATGGCGAGCACGGGCGAGGTGCTGCAAGGTTTAATGTGCTTGGCACTCAGTGCAAGTTCGAGGCGCAACCACGTCCCAGACCGAACTCTGTACGCATCAGTGACCATGTCCGACCCACCACGAGCTCTGCTGGGGACGAGTGTCAGCTTGGTCCTGTTATTTCTCGAGGCCGTTGCAAAATACAGCCAAATAATCACCACCACGCTCAGCAGGCTGCTCTGGCGTAGCGCATACGCGTTCCCGTCCGTCCGTCCTCACACTCACCCATCGTACTCACAATCGCCCCACAGCACACCACCGCCGACAATGTCGCCACCCGCTCCAGACTTTGCTGCGCCCCCGCCCAAACTCGTCCTCGACGACTTTATCGCCAAGGCACTCTCTTCGACGCCCCCGGACCTGCACCCCTTTTTCGAGGCGTTCGGGAACCTCTATACACGAAAGTAGGCAAATGCTGACCGCCGTGACCAGCACCTAATCCGAGTGACAGACTATGGCACCAGCTCACACTCAAGCTCTTCGAGTTCTTCGATCACCCCCTCTCAAAGCCGTGCCGTGTGGTCGTCTTCCAGCAGTTTGTCAGGGACTTTGAGTCCAAACTGAACCAGTTGAAGCTCGTGGAGCTGGGGACGCGGGTCTCAAAGGAGATAACGAGTGCGTTCCATTTCACTCCCGGTACTTTCCGTCAGAAGTCATCTCGTCGCGAAGATCCACAGGCACAGCTCGGGTTTCTGAGTGCACTCCTGTCTCGGATCGATGGAGACAAGTCCAAGGAGGCGTATGTGCTGCTGCTCGCAAACATTGCGCACGCGAAGCTGGTGTATGGGGATCTGGAAGGGACAAAGAAGGACATGGACACGGCTTGGAAGACGCTCGATCAGCTCGAGGGCGTGGACAATGCTGTGAATGCATCATACTATCGGGTGGCTGCGGACTACTACAAGGTGATATGAATCATCGGGAATGTTCCAGTGGATGGCATCGCTGACGCAATCGGAACTGCAGGCGAAAGCAGAATACGCCCCGTATTACAAGCACTCGTTGCTCTATTTGGCATGTGTTGATGTGGGGACGGACCTCACGGCAGAGGAACGTTTACTGCGCGCACACGACCTCGGCATTTCGGCCTTTCTCGGGGAGAGTATCTATAACTTTGGGGAACTGGTGGGTTTTTTCTTGCGATTTGAAAACGCGTTTTTATAGCGGGTGCGCGAGGACGGATGACGCTGAGGATGACACGATCTTGCTAGCTGATGCATCCGATACTGGACGCGCTGGACAACACGCAGTATGATTGGATCAAGAAGCTGTTGTTCACATTCAACGAAGGGAACATTGGCAAATTCGAAGCGCTCGCGCCACTTTTTCCGCAGGAGGTGCGTGATGGGTGCGGAGAGCCGTGCCGGGACGGGGGAAGCTGAGGATGGAATGGAATTGCAGCCGATTCTAGAACAAAACTACCCGTTTTTGCGGCAGAAGATTTGTCTCATGGCGCTGATAGAGTCGGTGTTCAAACGGAGTGTCAATGACCGCACGATGACGTTCAAGACGATCGCCGAGGAGACGCGACTGGCGATGGACGAGGTGGAACATTTGATCATGAAAGCACTGAGGTGAGCAGGCGTGGAGGATATGGAAGGGGGCGTGGTGCTGATAATCAAGTGCGTGCAGCCTCAAGTTGATTCGAGGTACGCTCGACCAGGTGGATGAACGAGCGCACATAACGTGGGTGCAGCCGCGTGTGCTGTCACGGGGACAGATTGGGGAGCTGGCTGGACGGCTGGACGTGTGGATAGAACGGCTTGGCCGGGTAGAAGAGCGTTTAGCACCCCAACTGGCGGGCACGGCCTAGTATCCACGCGAATCAGACACGACGCGATGTGGCAGTGATGTATGAACCCAAATAAAATAAAAAACATATGCCCCCCCTCTCCCTCTTTCTCCCTTGATTATCAGCCGCCCCCATGTCCGTCGACGCTTCCTCAAAGCTCCGTCGCGCAACCCGTCTCACCGCCTGGGACGACGACGACGTGCCCGAGCGCAAGACAAAGATGCGCCCAGACGACCCCACCCACGACGCCTTCGTCGTACAAAAGAAACCGCGGAAGAAGTGGACAGAACAAGAAACCCAGATGCTCGTCGACGGCTGCAACACGGTACGTCCCCCTCACACACCCGGTTCCCCACCTCATCCCCCACAGTGGGGCGTCGGCAACTGGAAGGCCATCCTCAAGGACCCGAAGCTCAAGTTTGACCATCGCTCCCCCGTCGACCTCAAAGACCGGTCCGTGTCTCTTTACTTGCACCCACCCGTCCCTCACTTCCCACCCTAGCTTCCGCACCTACTTTCCCGACGCGTACAAGGAGCACTACCCCAACGCCAAGACCCATCTCTCCAGCAAGGTCCGCTCCACCCTCCCAGACGGCCGCTCCATCTTCGAAAAGACCCGCTCCAAGAAGCGTCGTCCGTTCACCGAGGAGGAGGACCGCGCCCTCAAGGCCGGCTACGAGAAGCACGGCACCGTATGGGCCACCATCGTCAAGGACCCCATCTTCCAGGAGCAGAACCGCCGCTCGACAGACCTCCGTGACCGCTTCCGCAACGCCTTCCCGGAGCTCTACCAGGCTGCCGGCTACAAGCCACGCAACGCCCCCAAGAAGAAGAGAGAGGCCGCGCTACATCTCCCCGTCCGTGCCGCCACGGACGATCAACTCCCCTCCACTACCTCCCACATCGGCCCAACACGCCAGAAGCGTGCCTCCAGAATCCTCAGAGGCGGCACAAAGAGCATGCCGGAGAGCGCCACCTGCTCAGAGGACGACGACAGCTCCGCCGGCGAGGAAGAGCCCGCTCGCCGACTCTTCAAGTGTCCTCCCATCTCAACAGAGATGTCCCCCCAGGACGAGCCCCCCTCCTCGGCGGAGCCGTTCGCCGAAATGGACATGGAGACAATCGACCCTTTATCCGAACCTCTCTCCATCCCTGACTTTATGCCTAGCGCGTCGCACTCTCTCTCCGAGCTCACCGACTCGTCGCATTCCCAGAGCACCTGGTCCGCCATCGAAACCCCAATCCACTCCAGTAGTTGGTCAGCCAATGCCGGCTCCCCCACATCCTCGCATATATCCTCCGACTACCCTTTTAATCAATCACCGTTCATGCGTCGCATGCCCACCATTGGAAAGTCCCCCTGGGGCGCGCAGGACTGGTTTTCTGCCAATCCCCGTCTGGACACCTCCGCGTTCTCCAGCAGTGGCTCCTCCTTTGCCGACGGCCTCTCTCCGGCACCATCGTCCCCCTTTTCCTTTCATCACCTCAACCATGGCGTCATGGATCGATACGACTTATTTCCGACCTCCTTTCACGACTTTGCTTCCGAGGCTGGCATTGGAGACACCCACTCCACATTTTCAGACCCTGAGATGTTCTCCACCAGTACCTTTAGGGGCTTCACCCACCACTCCGACTACGCTGGTGACCTTATCTTTGGCGCACGCACCCATCAACCGCAGCAGTCGTATTATGCCTCCGGTTTCAGCTTCGGAACACCTGGCCTCGGACTGTCAGGCATGCACCAGCCCTCTGGCATGCACGCCATGCAGATGCACACACCCGCACTCCCTGGGATTGACGAAATCGAGCTGGCGTCGATTACGCTCAATGATCAAGTTGAAGTCCCCGCGTCTGCTGCCACCGGCGAAGTCGGCATTCAGAAAGACGATACGGAGACGTCTCTGAGTATCGCATCCACCCTCGAGCTGTTCGCCATCGCCCCCCACAATATGGAGGACATGGTCGATCTGGCACATTCGACACCGCCTGCGACGCCACTGACAACGTCTCGCCCCATGCGCCCTCTGTCGCATGTTCATTCATCTGCGTCGCATGGCCGATCTATATCAGTGCCGCCGTCAGAGTCGCGTTCCACCATGGCACGCTCTACACAGGTTCAGGCGCATTCGCAACCTGCCATTACAACCACGCGCTCGCTGCCCTTTTTTGATGCGCTCCCTCACCACGCCCCAGAGGCCGCTGGACTGCATGCCGCAGGCTCGCAGTCGGCCGTCGATTTGTCGAAGCTAGTGACTTCGAACGACCTCCACGACCTGCCTTTTCTTGACTTGCATTATTACAGCAGTAGCCATTCCGCGGATAGCCAGCATGATGCGAGTTCCGGCACCACAGACACTTCGAGGCAAGGCCAAGCACTCGATTTGGCGCGCTCGAGCATGTCTCTGAGATCCGCGCCACCGACTGCGCCGTACTCGTCGGTTACGCAGGCACTTCAGACAGCACAAGCGTTACTTGCGGAGACAGCCCAGGAAGTGGGTGTGAGTCCGGGTACGGGCGCACGGCCGTCGCACCAGCGTGGCACGAGCTTTGTCTCGCCGCAAGACCTGCAGTTGCGCATGGTCAACGACAACAAGCGCAAGCGGGCCAGCTGGGACGGCGGCGCATCGTGACGAAAGACACATCCCGCCTTCATCCTCTTTTCGTCTCTTTGCATTCCGTGCATCGTGCGGACCTGGATCACATCTCTTTATCCGTCAGTACTCGCGCATTTGTCGTTCTGCCGAGCCACCCATGCATGTTCGCATTCGCATTCGTCTCCGTTTCTTTTTTTTTTTCACTTGCATCGCTATCCATCATGTCCTCGTCGTATCGCCAATCAGGCGCATGACGTTTCCTCGCATCCACGCATACTCCCAAGCACCATTTCTTTTTTTTTCCCGCACGTCTTGCGGTATGAAATTGCTCATTATAGTTGATCAGCACACGTATGTGTATATAGTCTCGCTGTCGCGGGCGACGGGTGCCTCTTTTTTTACCATGACCGCACTTCGTCTTTGTAGTACGTAGCAGAGCTTGTACTTTTGTCCGACCTTGAAGGTCTCCCTCGTTTCCGCACTGAAAATTTGGGATGGCAACTGTGGTGTGGTCCGGCATCCGAGTGTGTCACGCTCGATCTATATGAATGGCATGTGTGTACAGCATCCGGGGTCAATATGATGCGAACGGAGGCCGACCCCTTTTTTTTCTTACCAGTCACTGTGCGGCGCACCGGGTGAAGGGTCGTGCAAGCACCGCTGCCGAGAAACAGAGGATGTGAGCGTTCGTGTTGATCCACGACGCACGCCACTCACCGCACCCACATCCTCACGCCTTCTCTCTTTGTTCCCTACTCAATTGGGATAAAAAGAAAAAAGGTTTTAGAATTGGAATATGTGCATGACGGTGGTTTGATCGGAGGGAGAGGGGGGGAGGGGGAGCAGATGGAGCTCGAGCACGTCGGATATCAATCTTCCAAGTAACGCATCGCAGATCTATCCCTGCTCTCTCTCTCTCGCCCGCCGTTCATCCACAACTGTATGAGATGATTATGATTCATGTCGATGCGATAACAAGTTCGGAGATCCCCCTCGATTTCCATTCCTTTCATTTCACTCCACCTTTATCATGAAACCGTGTGCGTGTGTGCGTGTGTGCAACGAGACACGGACGTCGCGGTGCACGTTGCGTCGCGTTTTTTTTATTAAAAAAAAAAAACAGATCATGATGGCGATGGGATGATTATCGATTCATTGGTGTCCCTTCCACGTTTTTTCACTTGTTAGGTTTTTTCCTTTTTTGGAATGGGGACGATCTTGAGCAGAGTGCTTTGCGGCTCTCTCTCTCTCTTCTTTTCTTTCGTTGTTTCCGTGGCGAGTTGTCCCAGGTCTCCGGCGCCGTCTCTTCGGTAGCGGATCGTTCTCCCTCCAACTCAACTCTGCGCACATCTCCCCAGAACCGTTCGGCCAGCGACCATACCGTCCGTGGCACACCCAACAACAAAAAGAAGCAACCATAGACGTAATATTCTCGATATAACAAAAACTAGACGCCCTACGAAGCGGGGAACCTCGACGGACCCGCTTCCGCGTTGACGTGCCACCGTCCAGTCGGCCGACGACCGTTGGGACCGGACGGTCCGTCCTCGGAAGACGGCACCTTTTCGGAGCGGGCGTCCGGTGGCAAGAGGAACGCAACGTCCTCGAACATGTGCGGGAACAGGATCGCCAGCATGTCCTCCACCCTAGTCGAAGATCGTCAGAGTCACTGAAAAAAGGCAAGGCATGAGCGTGCGCACTTGAAGATAAAGTCGCCTTTTTGAGACGACTTGGATGTCGTGGGCGCGTCGACCAGCTTTCGTGTCGAATCTGTCGCAAAGGAGGTCACGTTGAGCGATCCCGCCGAGTTATCCTTCGTGTACAGGGACAGTCCTTGTCGGGCAGCGAGGTCGAGGATGTTCTTCTCTACAGTGTCTGTGCGTTCGTGAATTCCCACGTGCCACATCAACGTGTACGCATCCGAAACGTACCTTCAGCGTAGTAGCAGAAAACTGTTCACCTGGATAAGAATGACAAACACAACGGCCGGCAAAGGATACACACCTTCAGTTGGCCGAGTTTGGCCCATTCGATCTATACGTGCAATAGCTAGCTTATCGTTGACGAGCGTACCCCGTACCATCAACACACAACGTTACCTTGCACTTCAAACCCGTGATTCACGACGCTCTCCAAGAGGAAAACTCGAGAAGCACAGGTGACGTTCAGGCCAGCGTTATCGCGCTCGCTTGGCAGACGTCAGGCGGGGTCTTATCGAATCACTCTCAACGTACCCGTGCAATAAAAGAACTTGAAGACTTGGGTCAACCCGAAATCTCTTTGCACTACCACCTTCCTTTCCTCTGCCATGACCCCGGTCCAGGCGCAAACAGGATATGCCTGGAGATAGTCTCAGTCAATGCACTACTCCGCACATGGTTTCAACTTACCATTCGAACAGAGAGCATGCTCGACAACTCGACAACTCAATCAGTCAAAAGCCCTCCAGGAGAGCAGAGAGACCACAGACTCACTTGTCAACGAATCAGCCCATGCGGAAAACACGATACTCTTGGCACCAGGGTCTACAAGTTGGATGTGTAGAAGATGTCGAACGAGCGTCTCAATCTTGCTCCCATAGCTTCCATTCAATTCCATCGTCTGGATCTCTGCAAACAAGGCAGGATCTTTCCCGGTGATCGATCAACAATCCCTTGCGTCGCTTGGATAGCTTGTACTCACTGATCGTGTTGTACTGGATTACCCGACGGGAAACAGGAATCAGCTCTCCCTTGTTTAATACAGGCCTCGGAGGCGGCGGTTGGTCTTCCTGGAGGGTAAAGCGCTGTAGTTGACTGATATTGATAGGCGCCCTACAGGAGGCCATTCAGTTGTTAACGAGCGGCGATTAGATAGGACATACCTGCAAACCGGACAAGCTCTTCCTTGACCACGAGCAATCCATGCTTTCGTGCATCCCTTTCAGTGGTCCAACAGTCTATCAACCAATTATTGTCAACCAATTTACAAAACATACCTCACAAAAGATATGGGCACTGTTCAGCATATCAGCGTGCGTTCTCGTCAAGGAAGTGCGCTTCCTACCAGTGAGTAATGAACCCTTGCAAAAACTCGCACTGGCACAGAATACAGACAGCGTCGCCGTCGTCGACGCCTGTCCCACCCTCTACAAGGTGCTCTAGATATCGCTGTCGCGCGCGCCCCGTATTGATTTTGGCTCCAATATTGGCAATATTGAGGTTAGCGGACTCCATGGAATCGATAAGAGAACCCTCCCATTGGACCTCCACCACAGTATCCGAGATCTCCTGAAGCTGCCGGAAGTAACTAGTGTCACGTGAGTGAGCAAGTCGTGCCAAGGAACAGGTGCGAATACAGACACGATACGATCATTGAACGCTTTTCGTAGCGTGGCGAGGTCGGCATCCAGTTTTTCTGTAAGTTCCTCTGTTATGGAGATCAATTAGCTTGAGCCCATAGCGCGAAACCGCGCAACGAGAGGTCGCTCACGCAGGCTTGCTATCAGCGCCCGCAAACTGGCAGCCCCATCTTTGGCTATCATCTTCTCTGGATCGTTCTCCTTCGGGATGCGAGCAACAACAGCAGTGAGGTCCACCATGACCGACTTGAGCGCACGCCCAGATAGCTGCAGCTCCTTGCGTTGCTCCAGCAGCTCTCCGTACAGCACTTCATGTTGAGGCTGTACTTCGATCTCGTCCGAAATTTCCAGGTTGTCCTGGATCCGGAACTTGGCCCGAGCGGCAGCCCTGGTCTTTCTTGTCTTTTTCTCCTTTCCCTCGTGCGCTGCAAGGAGTGTCCGTTCGGCAGCGATCGCCTCCCGACGGTCGGCGAGGAGTGCCGTATAGGCCTGCAGGTAGGTCTCTGCCTCGCCCTGTGTGTCCAGCGTGCGGGCGTACTCTTCGCCATCCGCTTCAAGCTGTTCGCCAGCAGAGTTCAGCTTTCGAGTCAGCAGCTCAACGATCTTGGAACGCCACTGCCAGAGGAGAGCCGTCTGTTCATTCAGCACGTCTTCGATAATTTCATTTGCTTCTTCGAACTGAGCAGATCCGATATCACGTTAACGCAACAAGGTCGAGATCGCCGGTGCTCACCAGATGGGCTGATCTAATACCTCCGCCCTTCATGAACGGCAATGAGATCCGCAGCCCTCGCTCTGTGACATGCTTCTCCGTCGCAGAAGCACTCAGCCTTTGCATAGCCTTGTTCGCCGCCCCCTCCGTAGCTAGCCAATTAGAAAGTTGAGTCCCATTCCGTGTCATACACAACAGACTCACATCTGAGTAGGTCCTTCCGAAGGTTCTCTGCATCCGCGTATGCCGTATCTTCCTTATCTGAATAGGAGGGTCCAAGAACGTGGTACACATCCCCCTGTAGGAACTTGATGCGATGAAGCACTATTAGACATTCTCGCAGACGAGCCAGTAATGCCATTCGCTTGACCCTGTGGTCTTCACCAGCCGGCGTCTTGGGTAATCCTCGATCTTCCTCGTCACCCATATCGAGATCAAGGTCCACCGGTGACATAGAGTCGCACTCGAATTCTCTTCCTTTTCCCTTGTCGGTGTCCTCGGCGTGCTGGTCACCAGAAATATTCGTTTTTAAATCTCTCAATGCTTGTGCTTCTCTTTTGAGAACCTCGCCCTTCTGGTTGTGCTGCGCAATGGAAGTTTTGAGCTCGTCAATGACTTGATTGGCTTCCGTCTCCGCAGCGAGCAAATATCCGAGAGCGCGTTGATACCGGTCAAGATCGTCCGTGCGGTGTTGCTGGAGTTGAGCGAGCCGAGTCAAAGTGAATACCTAGACAGTCGACGAATGAGCGAGCACACGGCAACCGAGTGAGATCAAGTCTGTAGCCATGGTAAACTACCCACCTTTGCCCTGCGATCATCTGTCAAATTCCTCCCATTTTGGTCTTTCATGGACTACGAAATCGGTCAATGTAGGTACGGCACCGACACGAACGGTCCGCATACCTCCAAGACCTCTGCCATACTTTTCAAGGCACCCGATTTATTCAGTTTATCACCCTGCCTTG
>JBBPMH010000707.1:0-16623 GCA_038090235.1 Pulveroboletus ravenelii
AGTTAGTGTTTATTTGGCCTACAAACAAATATACACATGTAAACATTATGTCTGAGTTTGAATTAGCTCCCACACTTCTTTGTTTTCAACTACTACCATCATGCAATCTCTCTCTTCTACTTAAAAGAATACCATTCTATCACAGCTTGATGCTGGTCATTCTACTCACTCTATTGCCTCTTCTACTGGTCTCAGCATTGCTACTGTGTCCAGATTTCATTCCAAGGAGCATTCCAACCTTCAAAAGTCCACTAGAGGTTGTCCATCAAAGCTTTCCCTCTCTAATATTTGTCATGCTATCCATCTTATTTTATCCCAGAAGGCAGAGAATGTGGTTCAAGTAACCAAAACTCTCTCAGGGATTACCAATCAGCCTCTCCATCCAAGCACCACATATTGATACCTCAAAAAAGTTGGGATGAAAGCTATAGTCAAGATTAAACAACCTTTACTCTCTGTCAAACATCATAATGCATGTTTGGACTTTGCCTATGCCCATAAAGATTGGACCCTGGAGGACTGGAAGAAGGTGATATGATCTGATAAGACCAAAATTAATTGTCTTGGCTCAGATGGACATAAATGGGGTTAGAAAAAGTCAGGAGAGAGGCTCAATGATAGACTGGTCTAAGAAACCTTGAAGTTTGAAGAAGATTCTGTGATGGTATGGGGCTATATGACTTGGAAGGGAGTTGGTTATGCTTGCAAGATTGATGGTAGGATGGATGGGGACCTTTACCTTCAAATATTGAAGGATGAACTGCTCAATACCCTAGAGCATCATACTCTCAATCCTCTTGACATCATTTTTTAGCGGGACAATGACCCCAAGCATATCTGTAGGAAGGTCAAGGAGTGGCTGAAAGACCAGGAATTTAGGACTATGGTGTGGCCTGCACAATCTCCTGACTTGAACCCCATTGAACATCTCTGGGATTACCTCAAAAGAAGGCTTGCAGGGTATGAAAACTCTTTTGAGGGGATTGAGGAGTTATGGAAAAGAATTGAGAAGAAGTGGTGGAATATAGCATCTGGAGAGTGTCAGAAATTGATTGAAAGCATGCCTAGGAGGGTTGAGGCAGTGCTTAAGGCCAAAGGAGGGGATATAAAGTACTGATATTTGCCAAATACCCTACTTAATATGAAAGGTGCAAAACTGTTACAATGACATATATGGATTAAAATGGGTATATCTCCAGAGCATCTACACAGGGCCACATGACTCAGAGACAACATTTGTAGCCAAGGGTTAGTAGTTCCTGCGCCTCCACCAAAGCTAAGCAAAATGCCCACACCCTCAGATACTACATCACATATACTACAAAAGTACCAAACATTGTAACAGTTTTGCACCTCACTGTATATGCTCTCATTTCATTCTTGGAACTCCCCTTAGTTGTCCCTGCTATATCTTAGGCAGCGGCTGAGGTGAGTTGACTTTGTTTTCACTATTTAGTAACACCTATGTCCCACCCACCCACCCACATTTCTACCACCAAAATTGTTGTCCCCCTGCTTATCAGAGGCAGGGACAATTAAAAATGATTTCTATACTGGTCAAAAATACTGAAATTGATATATCTGTTATAGTGATGAGCAAGGGTTATATACCCCTCAGGGGGTAGGGGTAGGGGTACATAGGGGTAGAGGTAAGGGTGAATCCAACTATACCCTTTACCCTACCCCTTACCCTTGGGAAAAGCCTACTAGTATATATACTGTATATATGATGCATCAAATCATCTATTTGAACTCTGTGAGTGAGAGGATTAAACATTCAGTTCCTAGCATTCAAAGTAGTACATTCCAAACCAATTACTTACTAATGTAGGTTGGCATAGCCTATAGAGCATAGCCATGTCAAAATCTTGGACACTTTCCAAGACAGCAAAACCTTATCTCTACCATCCTCAGAGTCTTTATGTCATCAAAGTGAGTATCAAAACCAACTGAGAAAAAGGCAGCAGCAGCAGCCTCTGTGGTTAACAATGGCCAAAAACTGTCAAGATCATAACTCTGGAGTTCAGACAGGGCTTCAGCTTTACTGTATGTGATGTGCCTTGTCACAAGTCTGGTGCCCTGAATTTATGAGGGGTTGGGCAAAGGTTCAGAGGGACCTTGTTGCAAGCAACAAAGGTCAGTGGAGGTCAGAGGAGAGCCATCAAGGCTCAAGCAGAGGATCAAAGAGAACTGGGGGAATCTTAGTTGATATTCAAACTGAGGTATTTACAACAAAGTACAGAGTCTTATATATGGAGGAGAAGCACTGGTATGAGAACTGGTAACTTGGAGCCAGAGGCAGAGCAGTAACAACAGAGCTGTGCTCCTAAGTGGAGCACAGGATCAGAGAGGCTATGAGAGAGCTGGGCAGTGTACAAGGTAAGTGAGAAATGGAACATAAGTACAGTAAGACAATATGAGCTAAGTACAAGGTCCAGAGGGTCCAGGGTGTGTGCTCATTGAGAACACACTGGAGTTCAAGAGAGATGAGGCCAGAGTTGGATCTGGAGGTTGGAGTTGCATGGGATATGACAAAAACACAAATACAACATAGCTAATATGGACATACCCAAACCCAAGACTAAAAAAATCAAAGTTTGTTCAACTGATAACCCTCATGTCACAACAATTATAAAATATTCTGAATCCATAGCCACCTTTCCTCAGTCTCCTACTCCTATGTCAAGTCTGCCTGCCACTCTAAGAGAGGACATGAATGGGATCAATATTATAGAAATTGGGACAGATGAAAGTGGTGCTGAGAATTCCAAGGCTGAGCTAGGTATGTCTGTTCTTCAAAAGACCATTAAAATTTATTCTAACATAGAATAGAATGACTTAAAAAAGATTGGACTTCACCTATATACAGTGACTCCAAAAACTGTTCCAACATTTGATAATTTTGTAGTGTACATAAAATAGCAGTTGTAGGCGTGGGAATCCCGCTTAGTATTTGTGGGATCATGTGATGTACTGACTCTTGGCTACCTGCTGACCTAATAATTATGTAATTTGGCCCAGGGGATGCCAAAATACATTCATTTTAAAACAGGAACATCATTGGAACAGTTTTTGAGCTTTTGGTAACAGATAGGGTGTCTGATATATATCAATACTTAGTATATCCTCCTTTGGCTTTAGGAACTGCCTGAACCATTCTAGGCATGCTCTCAATCAACTTCTGACACTCCCCAGGTGCTATACCCCACCATTCTGCCTTAGTCCTTTTCTATAACTTTTCAATTCCATCAGGAGAGTTTTCATACCCTGCAAGTCTTCTTTTGAGGTAACCCCAGAGATGTTCAATAGGGTTCAGGTCAGGAAATTGTGCAGGCCAAACCATAGTTCTGAATTCTTGCTTCTCTAGCCAGTTCTTGACCTTTTTGCAAATATGCTTGGGGTCATTGTCTTGCTGAAAGATGATGTCAGAAGGATTGAGTTCATGATTCTGCAAGGTATCCAGCAGGTCCTCCTTCAAAATTTGAAGATATAGATTCCCATCCATCTTACCATCCATCTTGGCAGCAGAGCCAACTCCCCCCAAGTCATACACCCCACATTATCATAGAACCTCCACCAAACTTGAGGGTTTCATCTACTAGCCTATCACTAAGCCCCTTACCAGCTCTTTTCCATGCCTATTTATGCCCATCTGACCCTAGGTGATTGATTTTGGTTTCATCAGACCATATTACCTTCTTCCAGTCTGCTATGGTCCAATCCTTATGGGCATAGGCAAAATCCAAGCAAGCTTTATGATGCCTAGCAGAGAGAAAAGGATGTTTGAACTTGACTATAGCCTTCATACCAGCTTTCTTCAAGTGAAGGTGAACTGTATTGGTAGAGAGAGGCTGGTTGATGATATTGGAGAGTGTTTTGGTCACCTGAACAGCAATCTCAGCTTTTCCAGAGGTAATAAGATGCTGAGCATAATGATATTTGTAGGAGAAAGCTTGAATGGATAATCTCCAGTAGACTTTTGAAGGGTAGAACACTTCTTGGAATGAAGTCTGGAGATAGTGGAAATGCCTACACCTGTTCTAGATGCAATAGAGCAAATAGAATGGCCAGAATCAAGCTGAGAGAGAATAGTGTTCTTTTGAGTAGTAGAGAGAGATTGCATTATGGTAATGATTGAAATCAAAGAAGTGTGAGATCTATTTCAAGCTCAGACATTATACTTATATGTGTATCTTTGTTTGTAGCATCAAATAATAACAAATATTCCTTTGTTTTACTGAAATCCTATAGATCATATAAAAAGCTCAAAAACTGTTCCAATGATATCCTGTTTTAAAATGAATGTATCTCTGCATTCCCTGGGCCAAATTACATAATTATTAGGTCAGCAGGTAGCCAAGAGTCAGTACATCACATGATCCTACCAACGCTAAGCGGGATTTCCACGCCTATAACTGCTATTTTATGTACACTACAAAATTACCAAACATTGGAATGGTTTTTGGAGTCACTGTATGCCTTCTTCGAACTGTTGCCTGATATCAAGTATGGCAAGGAGCAGTGGTGGTACCATGCATTTACTTGCACTCATGCTGGTTGCAAACATCAAGTATGATGATACCTTGACAAAGCTGATGCAACCTCAACCAAAAACATACACAAGCACATTTCCCATTGCTGGGGAGATAATGTGCTGAAGAGTGCCATGGGGATGGACAATGCTGTCACCATGTGGGAAAATATCATAAAGAGTCTAAAGGAAACAGGAATGCTCAAAGCAGCATTCATGTCAATAGGTAAAAAAAAAGAAGACCTATTCAATATTTGAGCATACCAAGACCGAGATCAGGTATATGAAGACAAATTAACTGATCTGGAGCCATAGACACTGATGCCATGGCCACTGTTTCCAGAATCGAGATTATGTGCTGGATATCTGAAAGCCTGTGCCCTTTTTCAATTGTCAATGACCATAGTTTCAAGTGCTTAATGAAGATGGGACATCCCAAATATTGCTTACCTCATTGAATGACAGTGTCATGTGATGTTTGGCTTGTTTTTACAAAGACATGGAAACAGATTGCTGCTATACTGCAGGTTAGAAGTAGAAATGTTAACTTATTAAACTAAATATTGAATATGCACCAGGAGTACAATGGGAGGCTCAGCTTTATGATGGATGCATGGACCTCACCCAACCACAAGGCCTTTGTGGCACTGGGTGTCCACTTTGAGTGTAATGGGAGGCCACTGTCAATGTTATTAGATATTGCTGAGGTTATGCAAGTAAGTGTAATATACTTCACATACCAGTACAAATAAAACTAAACCCCATCTGGTAGTCCCACATGGGAGTGAACCTAGCAGTGGCATTGGCAAAGAGCTTGTGAGATTTTGGTATCTCAGAGAAGGCTAGTATGGATTTAGTTATTCTCAGATAACTAACACTCATGTTAATTAAAGATCTTGAGTGTAACTTGTGATAATATGTCAGCCAATAACACTGATTGAACAGCTTGTGATTAATGTGCCAGAATTCAATGGGCAGGTGATGTAAAGCACCAAGTGTCTCTATGTTGATATCTGGTGTTTTTCCGATATTCTAGCTAGTCTATCTGTTATCTGTCTATATATTCTCATCAGTCTGGGACTAGTATTAGTTTGTCCTGCTTCCATTTTAGTCTGGGTCTTAGTCCAGTTTGACAGTCTGGTCTGGTTTTAGTCCAGATCAACCCCTAACAAGCCTGGTTTCTTTTGGACTTTTGATTCTTTATTTAAAACATGTCCCCCTTATAATTAGTAAGTCCAGGAACATGTTCTGGACTATAAAAGCCTTGTATTAGGTTTTGAAATACATCTTTCAATCTTTCATTGTCTATTATTGTTCCAGAAAGTGACCTAGTCATTTCCCAGGCCCACCTAGCCATTGGGAACACCACCATTCACAGTCCAGAGTCTCCCTTGGGTCAAGTCTACACTTATCCCCTACTAGCCCTTCTGACCTCCCAGTTAGGATTGCTGTTCTTCAGCAAGCTGCATGTGGTGCTTCCTCCATGTTGTCAATTTGGTAGCCAAATCATTAGTTTGTGAATTTGATGTACATTGGCCCAGCAACACCACAATTGACAACAAAGAGCTGAGTGAGATTGCCAAAAATATTGAGGCTGAAAAGGCATGAAACACCAAGGGTGATGAAGGAGTAGAAAGTGACAAAGGGGAAGTTATTGACAAGGTTGGTTTGCTGGAAGACAAAGAGCATGAGCAGCTACATGCACACATCAGGCCAATCAAACTAATGCTCATCAAGGTAAATTTCACACTTACATCTGTGATACCATCTGATAACCATCTGAACAGCTCTGGAAGCTGGCTTACAAGATATTGAACTTGACAACAGTTCTGCTTCCAGCATGGAAGCAGATTGTTGCTTCTCTAGGGCTGCTGGATAGGATCATGCTGTGTGATGTGTTGACTTGATGGAACTCCATGTATGATATGATTGAATTTGCTTGCAAGTACCAGAAGGCATTGGGGCAGATGATGGATCAGAGGAAGTTGGGGTTGGGATAGTATGAGTTGGAAGCAGGAGACTGGGGGCTGGTAAAACAGCTGTGTAGCATCCTCAAGGTGAGTTGCTGTACTACAACACACTGGGAACATGCAGTGCATTAGTAATTCAATTAGGTACTCAAGGACACCACCCTCTATTTCTCTTGTGATATGCCCAACCTCACCATGGTCCTACTAGCCATGGATTACATTGATGAAACCTTCACCAACAGCATTCTTGACTCCAACACTCTTAATCCAGCTATCTGTGCCACTCTCAGTATTGCCAAAAAAACTCTAAACTGCTATTATTCAATTATCAACCATTCTGAGGTATATTATATTGCTATGAGTGAATCGGAGCATTGAATCCTATTTGGTGAGCCTAATTTCATATCTCTCCTGGCAGTTCTGCATCCCCACTACAAGCTCAAGTACTTCAAGACTGTGAAATGGGAGGATGAATGGATGTGAATCACTCAAGCACTTGTTGAGGCAGAGTTCAAACATTCATATTCATCACACTTGGCTGCAACTGCAAGGGTACAGGAGTCTGAGTCTTCAAATGAACATATGCCAGTAAGTTGGATTATTTTTTGTCATTACAGCATCCTAACACCAGTATACAGATAAGTCATACCACAAATTTTTTTGATTGTCTTCCATCACTTATGCAACCAATGCATGCCTTTATTCAAAATGAGCTCAATATTTATCTTTGTGTGGCTATAGAAGACATTGACATTTCTGATGGTCTCACATGGTGGGACAAACAATGGATAACCTATCCATGCCTGTCATGCATGGCTCTGGATTACCTCTCCATACCTGGTATGTGACACAATGCATTATATGATTAACCTGCTCTTATATGATGGTCAGCAACATCTGTAGACATTATGTAAGTGTACATTCTCACAGGGGTGCCTTTTACTGCCCCATGTCTGCAACTGCCTCTGCACAGACAGCACATGCACTCTTGTGCCCTGGTCAATGGAGCCACCTCAATCTTATTTCAAACAAGGATCTCAAATCAGTGGCATTACTGCCAGAGATTGATGGAGATGAACAAGCAATGGATGATGGTTGGGATTGTATCTAGTATTTTCTGTAGTTGCAGTCATATATAGATTACATTTATGTTGAATAATTGAACTATGAGTGCAGCATAGCTTAGTAAGTCAGCCACCCCTGGGTTAGCTGAATACCCTCCATACCCCCTCTAACCCTTGACTTTACCCTTTATCCTTGTACCCCTGAGTGTGGGGGTAGGGGTTTTGAAGGAAAAGGGAAAGGGTAGCTCTTTTAAACCCAGGGGTTTACCTCTGCTCATCACTAATCTGTTAAGATAAAATGAGTTAGCCTCTATTATTACATTGCCTTGAATCTAACAAGGATTGATAGTGTCACTCAGAAATTTTGGAATAAGATGACAGGGTTAAACAAGATAACAGATAGGGATGATTGCAACATTCAGTTGATGCTGCCAAGTTGAGCAGGCTATATGGAACATCCCAACACTCTGATCAAACTGGTTTAGCATCTTGAACCAGTGGACATATGCTAACAGTTCTGAGTAGTTGCTAAGATGTGGTAGGAGCTTAAAGATGTCATGGATTTCTGCTACATAGAGTTCTAAGTCTATATTTAGTTGCCTTTGATATACATATATGGAGCTCATGTTACTTGCTAGTCAGTTATAGTACAAACACCTCTCTTCAGCTGGCTAGTGTTCTGCAATAGATGTAACTTTTCAAAGATATTTGTGAAACTGCAAAATATATAAAAAGGCACAGCTCTTGATATTGGAATGAAAGATAGAGGACTTGATAAAGCTAACAAATCTCATATAATCTTTATTGTAGTTATTCTCTTGTGTTATTTCTGTGTAGCAGCATAGTTGTATACTCTCTTTTTTGTACTAGTAATAATAGTGATGAATGCTAGTTTTTACTTTCTTTCTCTCATTAATGGTGCAAGTAAGTACAGCCAAGGTTCACTTGTCAATATCTCCTGATACCCCCTCAGACAGCACATGGACCTGTTGGTGCCTTGTCATGACATCAGCAGTGGTGGCAGGGTTCAGCAGTGGTGGCAGGGTTCAGCACTGCCTCAAGATCACCTTTTTGCCTTTAACAATACAATATATCTGCTGCCATCAGCAATCCACCATTGGTCAGTGCCACTCACTTCCACATCAAGCTTTTCACTTGGTCATTCTGAGTCATCTGTGGAAGATTATGATGTGGTTATCAAGTATGCATCCATCTCCCTCATTAATGAGATAGTGTTAAACAGTGGTTGGCATCATAGTATCTGCAGCCAGAACTCATGAGCACTCTGGAAGGACCAAATTCAGAAGTGCCTCAGCCAAGTGTGTGCTGCACATGGCTTGGGTGTGGGTGTGTCTTCTTTATTTCACTATGCCAATACCAGTCTCATGACCTTCCATAGATCAGATCACCCCAAACCCCAATCTTGAGAGAAAACTTGTCAGCTCACTGTCAACTTTTCAATTGAAGATAGTTATGTTCACTGAAAGTTATGGGTGAGTACCTAAAAAAGAACAGATACCTGAGCAACTACAATGCAATACAAGCATATGTAGAGCAGATCACAGATGTATCAGCATATGAGTGTTTTTTTCTTCATCAGCATAATAAGCAGGTAGTTTTTTTTTTGAAAAAAAAAGGAAACATGTCTAATCTACTGTACAGGGCAATATCACCAAGCTTTTTGGCCACCTGATCCTTGAACTGTTTCATGTCAATTTTTGGTTCACACATGATGTCTCACCTGTCATCACTTTCAGAAGTAGCTATCAAATCACATCTGCAAGCATGCTCACATTCTTAGGGGTTGTGGTAACATACTAACCTCTTACCTTGCATAACTTCTTTACTAATATGCATATTTTCAGCTTTTATGTGCTCTTCATTGTGTTTTTCATGGTCAGTGCTCTCACCAAGGGAATGCAGTCGAGTTTTCAACAAAAGCATATATAGAGGAATTTGACAACTATCACCACAGGATTGAGGAAGCAAGCTGGCAGAAGGATATAGGGTTAACTGTGCAGGCCTCACTCTAGGACTCTGTCATTGAGACTGAAAAAAGTCAAGGTAAGTATACAAGTCAAAAAAACAATATAAATGCTAGTAATAATATTATATGATATCAAAACTACCAAAAAAATGCTGTTTCAACATATCATCAAGATCAATAACTTGATAGATGAACTGATGACAAACAGCTAGGCTTGATCAGACAAGATACCATTATATCAGCATTAAAAGATGCATTGGATATATTTCTGCAGCAAGTTATTATTTTCTCTTGGTCTTTTTTTCTAACAAAACTTGTAACAATTGGCAGGCTATATGTCAACAATCAACATGACAAGTTATGCAACTTCTAGGTGTTATGAAAATGCCAAGCTGGATGCTAGTTGTACTAAGTCAATATCCAAACATTAACAACTATAAAGTGGTTACACAAGAAAAATGTGATCTATATTGGAATGAGTTTAGTACAGAAAACACAAGAGAAAAGGCAATAAGTAGTGATTTCAATAGATTCAGTATGATAGCTCAACCAAGGACAGAAAGCACTAGCAATGGTATGTGAATTATCACAAGCATAATCTGTCAACAGATTATATATGATGACTAATACTATAGTATCTGAGATACAAATATCAGAAAATGGTATAAAAGACAAGATATCTATAATAAATCAAGGTAAAGAAACATAAAAGATAAGATAACAGAATTAAAAAACAAATTTAGATGTATATATATCAATTGTGTTGTCTTCTAGTTTGTTTGTTCTGTTCTTTTGTTTTGTTTTTTACTTTTTGATGCATATGTAGGTCATAGTTGAAACTTACCATGGAATCCACTGCAAGGTTGGAATATCCCATCTGAGTTAAACTGAGTAAGAATTGTATCAAATCTTGTGATTGTTGGAGGCTTTCAGAGACTGTTATCGCATTGTGGATGTGAGCATATTCTTGCTGTTGATTTACTAATCACCATGTGCTTGTGAGGCAGTAGTTGAATTACACTCATTTACATAAAGGTGACACAATAGAACAAATTACAGATGTATATAATCATGTTATGATATTCTAGGATCCAATATATGTAACTAGGATATAAAGTCAAAAAACTGTCTGAATAAGTCATGGTTTTGAAATAGCTCCCATTTCGTCAGATCTTATCCAAATCTCTTAAATCTTGGACCAATAGAAAGCCAAGAGTTAGCACTCTATTTGGTATACTCACATGCTAGGGTTAGGTTTAGTATTTCTCACAGGGCATTGCACTTAGTGCAAAATATGCAAACATCCAGATAGTTTTTTGAGCCACTGTATATAGAACATACTAGCAGTCTCTTTTCAAGAGCAAGAAAATTGATCTTGAATTTGTTGATAATGAATTCACACATTGTAGTGCAATGGGGCAATATGATCTTGTTGGAAGCACACAAAGCAATGTCCAACATTTTTTGAAATGTTGGATGCTCCAATATACTATCATGACCATGACAACTCTGCTTGCTTCACAGGCAATTCTGCTTGTTCCACTTCATACTTAGATAGTTTTCCTCTTAACTCTGACACTCTGTACTATAGCTCTGACTCTGCTCTGATTGCAGTGCTAGTCAGTACTTGACTGGTAGCTGGTTCCATTTCCTGTCTCTCCATTCTTCACCTAATATTACATTCTTCCTTAGCTCCATTCTATCAGGGATCAATCTCGGGCGGCTCAAAGTGAACAACCAAAGAAAGCCTGCAGCTACTAATGTTGGTGAAGACAAGAGCAGAAGAATGAGAATTCCAAGTATGAGTAGGTACATCCTACAAATACTAGTTAAATACTACTATACATGTGGTAACTACATAATACACCCTAAACCCAGAGAAACCCTATAACAATAGAAGGAGCAGAAATGAAATAAGAAGCATAACAGAGATTAAATAGAAGCAAGGAAATGGAAGAGAAGTATAATGACCCTGAACCAACCCTAAGTCTAGATAAGCCCTACGCCCTAGAATGGAATGACGTAGGTGTGACGTAGCGATGACGCAATGCTGACCAAAGCATGATGTCACAGGGAATGACCTAGACCAGGAACGGAATGAGGTATAGATAAGATAAAGGAAAGATTTAGATAAGATAGGGGAAAGAAATAGATAGGGGTATAAGCTGAAAATCACTGTCATGACACATTCCTCGCTTAGTTACTCTGCCTCTCTGATCTGCCTCCGATGCTATGTTCTCATACATACTGTACTGCCTCTGAATTCCTGTATATAAGTCTGACTCACTGAGGACTTACTCCTCAGTTCAAATATTATAGTCTCTTATCTTCTCCTCTTTATTGTGACCTCCTCTTCTTTGTCCTCCCTCCTGTCTGACAGATTCTGCCTCCATCCCTTTGACCCCCCTTTGTCTGACCTCTGAAATATGAGGACCCAGAATCACCAGGGTACAGCACTCCACCCCAAGTCACTAAAGCCAAAGTCCTCACCCCTCTGACCTCTGCCTAGTACTCTCTTTGTGTGCTCTCCTGTTGGAGTTAGCAGCAGACCTTGACATATGCAGATAGGCTGTAGCATCATTCATTAGTGGGCCAAATACTGTTCATAAAATTAGCTCACCTGATCCATTGCAATGAGCCACTCTACAGTAGCATTGCAAAAAGCCACTCTCAATTGTATCTGCAGGTACAAGGTTGTTGACTGATGCTGATGTGAGATTGTTAGCATGCTTCCTCATCTTGGTGACTTTTGGTGTTGATAGGTAACATGGACAGGAAAGTATTGTTGGCTGCCCATTGCTAGTACTTTTCCTGGTGAGCTGCTTGCTGGTGATGCCATAACATGGTAGCTTCATTTATGATAGCTACATGTTTTTTGAGTTGTTTCCTAGTAATAGTATGGTTAATGAAATAATCTGTAAAAAAAAAAAGTGAAACACACTTGTAAGAAGGACAATCTCAGTATTTCTTACCATCCTTGAGGTATGGAGTGAAGAACAGTGCATCAATGTCTTGAGTGTGGTCAGCATGTCCCCTTTTGACAGGCTCATCCACATTGATGACCTTGACATCCTTGAGTAGGCCATCTGATCCAGTTAGCACATCTGATCCACTAGCAGTCAATTGCAAGTGACTATCTTTTTGAGTCTTGGATTTTGAGAAAATTTTTTGTTAGTATAGCTCACTGAGAAGATTAGCAACTCAGCCTTGGTACCTTTTTTCTTTTTGGGTGGGCCCTCAGCCTCAGACTCACTGTCAGAGATTTCAGCAGGGATCTTGCATTTTGAGCTAGATGCATTGTCAGGAAGTATTAAGAACAGACTCTGAGGACAACTCTGGAACTTCAGAGTTCGAACAGGGCTTCAGCTTCACCATATGTGGTGCGCCTCTGTCACAAGTCTGGCTGCCCTGAATTTATAGAGGGTTGGGCAAAGGATCAATAGGGACCTTGTTGCAAGCAACAGAGGTCAGCAGAGGGGTTAGAGGAGAGCTGTCAAGGCTCAAGCGGAGGATCAGAGAAGACTGGGGATGTCTTAGTCGATATTCAAACTGAGATATCTACAACATGATATGGAGTCTTATATGTGGAGGGGGAGCACTGGTACAAGGACCAGTAACTCAGAGCTGTGCTCCTAAGTGGAGCACAGGATCAGAGGGGCTATGGAGAAGACGGGCGGTGTACAAGGTTAAGCAAGAAATGGAACGTAAGGAGGAATTACTAAGTACAAGGTCCAGAAGGTCTAGAGTGCACGCTCATCGAGAACACACTGGAGTTCGAGGAAACAGGGCCGGAGTTGGATCCAGAGCTAGGAGTTGCACAGGATATGACAGGAAGCAGCTGTGTCACTACCTGTGCCTGCCAATAAGAGAACAGCTCTAGCTTGGCCACATTGTTAGCATATATCACACATGTGGAGGGCACAGCTGAATGTTTGGGCCAGCAGGGCTATTCCTCAGCATCAGACATATTAGTACATACTTTGGTAGATAAGCAATTGAATAGGATTGGTGGAAGAGCTGAAACTTAAAAAAAGTTTTCATTTCAACAAACCATTTATAGGCATTGGCTGTTGCCATCCTTCCAATCTGTCTGCCATTCTCATAGTTTCAGGGCTTCTGGGGTCTGGCCCACTTTGGCTCATGGCTTCCCAAATTTCCAAGCTGGGCTCCAAGCCCTCCTAAGCCTCTAGCACAGCCAGGTCTGGCCAGGCTTTTTAGGGCCAGGCTTAGCCAGCTAGGAGCTTTCAGACCAGGCCATGGCAACACTATCTTGAACTATACTGAATTTTTGCAAAGTATGCTCAAAAAGCATAGTTAGGATGACTACGAGATTACCATGAAGAAACATTATCCATTTAGATACATTTTACTGAAGATAAAATGGTATGCTTTTATTTATTCACTACATAACTCAGACTCACTGCAATGAATGCAGACAACATGTTGTGGATGCAATTGATGTTGATAATATTGCTAACTACAAGGAAATGGTGATGAAAATCAATGAAAGCAAGCCCATGGCCATCAAAATCCTCATTGACATGCAAGACATTCAGAAACTGTCCTGAGTGTATTCTAGTTCTGAGAGTATAGCCTCAGAAGCATCTCCTAAAGCCATTTGTATATTTTTTATTCATGATATATGAAACTAACTGTTGTCTAGGATAAATCTAGTACTATGAAAGCCAACTGGGATAGCTGCTTGGGTTGGTGACATATTATGCTTCAGCAAAAGTACAAAATGTCAAGGACTATAACTCTGAAGTTCTCTGAGCACTCCTATCAGACTCCAACTAGGCATGGTCAGTCATGGTCAGTCATCATGCACCAGAGTCTGAGACTCTGAATGGAGTTATTGAAGAGAGTGCTGGGAGTTGGAGCCAAATGGTGCTTAAGGTACTTACTACTTCACTCCTCTATTCCTAACTTTATCTTGGTGCTGACCACTTCCAATGTCCTGGAGCTGTGTCCCCTCTCATTATTTACTTATGAATTCCAGACTTCCCTTTTGGAGTTGGTTGGAGTTAGTGCTCACATCTCCACCCATCCTATATATATTCTCATTTCATTCTTGGAACTTCTCTCAGTCGTTCCTGCTACATCTTAGGCAGTAGCTGAGGTGAGTTGACTTTGTTTTCACTATTTAGCACCATTTACTGAGTAATGTAGTGGACATTACTGCCTTTTTACTTAGTTCTTCACACAAAAATGAGCATGACAATGGATTCACATACATTGGACCTTTAGGACCTATGCCTCTAACAGGACCAATGATCCTCAATTGGGCTTGTGTGCTTGAGGCTGGTCAAGCTACCCTATATATCCCACCCAACATTAATCCATTCAATCCCACAAATAAAGCCTTGATCATTCACACAAGGAGACTGCAACCACTGCCACTGCTGTCCCCAACATCTGCTGTTAATATCAACTCCCTAGCATCTGTCCTTCTGATTCAAGCCATCAAAAATCAGGGCTATTTCCTTCTACCACCAGTCTAGATGTCACAACTCTAGCAAGCACTCCTCAGACACTGACTCAGCAGAGGACTGCTCCTATTGCAGAGTTTATTCCATCCCCATCCCACTTAACACACTATCTCAAGTATGCTGAAACTTACCTGGGCATCCATCATGCACTAACTTACAAGAGCTCACTCGAACTCAATGGTATTGGTCCAGACATTCTTCCAGATATTGATGACAAGCTTCTCACTAGTCTTGATATCTCTGCAGGTGTTAAAAATGTGTCTCCAAGGACAACTCTGGAACTCCAGAGTTTGAACAGGGCTTCAGCTTCACTGTATATGGTGTGCCTCTGTCACAAGTCCAGTTACTCTGAATTTATGGAAGGTTGGGTGAGGGTCAGAGTGACCTCGTTGCAAGAAATGAAGGTCAAGGGAGAATCAGAGGAGAGCCATCAAGGCTCAAGCAGAGGGTCAGAGAGGACTAGGGAAGTCTTAGTCAATATTCAAACTGAGATATCTACAACATAGTATAAAGTCTTATATATGGAGGAGAAGCACTGGTTGTTACGATTCTCTTATGTTCTTTTCCTTTTCTACCCCAACCCCTAGCCCCTATGCCTTATCTCTCACCGTTAGTCATTTGGACTTATCCTCCCTGTCTGATTCTCTTGTATTGGACCTGTGTTCCTAGTTTACTCATCGCTCCCCTTCTGCCATTCATCATCTTACTCACTTGATTTCTCAGCCATGTATATTCTTAGTTTTCCTTGTTGTGTTACATTTGGGTTCCCCTAGGTATATAAACCCTGTCTCATAGATCTAGCTATCTCCAGCTTAGACCTACTCAGCAATACACCTAGTTTTGTCTCTTCGTGTCTTTGCTCTACACTTAAGTGAGCGCTCTGCTCAAACCCTCATTTTTGTCTCCTGTTGACCATTTATCAGACAGAACCCTCTGTCTATTTGCCAACCATTAAGTTGGGCGAACCCTTGACCCTGCCCAAAGCAGGATACGTCCCTTGCCCTCATCCCTTGTAGCCATTGGCTGACAAGACTCCTTGTCCTCTGTCCTTAGCTGAGTCAACACTTGACCCTTCAGGATCAAGTGTAACACTGGTAAGAGAACCAGTAACTTGGAGCTGGAGGCAGAGTGGTAGCAATGGAGCTGTGCTCCTAAGCAGAGCACAGGATCAGAGAGACTATGAAGGAAACAGACAGTGTACAAGGGTAAGCAAAGAATGGAACATAAGCATAGTAAGATGGGATTATCTAAGTACAAGGTCTGGAGAGTCTAGAGTGCATGCTTGTCAAGAACACACCAGAGTTCAAGAGAGACAAGGCCAGAGTTGAATCCGGAGGATGGAGTTGCATAGAATATGACAGCAGGTGACACCATTCACTTGAAGAATAGGAGTACAGCATGGTGAAATGGACCTGAGGCAAAGCAAAAATGAAGCAATACTGTGACATCAGATACCAGTAATAGTCAGGCTAGTGAGGAGCCACTGGCAAAAAAGAAAATATTTTATAAGAAGAAATTTCATGGTGGAGGTGACATGACATTCAGTGAGCTACTGATATGAGCTGATAATGGTGATACCTCA
>JBBPMH010000708.1:0-14729 GCA_038090235.1 Pulveroboletus ravenelii
CAGAAGGATGAGAATTCCAAGTATGAGTAGGTACATCCTATGAATACTGGTTAAATACTACTATACATGTGGTAACTACATAATACACCCTAAACCCAGAGAAACCCTATAACAATAGAAGACAGTGGAAATGAATAAAGAAGCAGAACAGAGATTAAATAGAAGCGAAGGAATGGAAGAGAAGCATAATGACCCTGAACCAACCCTAAGTCCAGATAAGCCCTACACCCTAGAATGGAATGACATAGTGTGACATAGCGATGACGCAATGCTGACCAAAGCATGATATCACAGGGAACTGGTCTAGACCAGGAACGGAATGAGGTATAGATAAGATAGAAGGGAAAGGGATAGATAGGGGTATAAGCCAAAATCACTGTCGTGACAACCATGACTCTGCCAGACTGGTGATAACAATGAGGGTGAGAACACAGTGGGAGCAGGGCACCATGATAGTACACCCACCACACCAGTGAAGCCTGGGCCCAGGCCCAAGCCCAAGCCCTACTTGTGGGTAGAACCCAATACAAGGTAGGTATTGTGTAGCCCATCCAGATTTGACTTACCTATTACATGCAAACTATTAGACCCACAGAAAATCAATCTATCTAGGTGCTTCGTCCCACATCTCCACACTGGAATACTGTGCCTCTACATGAAACACTCCAATGATTCATGCATACCAGTAAGGATGGGGGTTCTCAATATCTTTATGCGAAACAAGCATGATGTCACCATGCATGTTTGGGTTAATTGAGTCTTGTGCTCGTCATAAGTCATAGGTAGTATAGTTGATCTGTAAGACTTGATGCCGATAGATGTGATTGTGGGTAAAGCTGAGCACATTGCACTGTGCCTGTGTGAACTCTTGCTCACCTGTGGTATCACCCAGCAAATGACCCAAGACATAATTCTTTAACTTTGGCAAGAAGTCCTGTAGCCAGCTCTATTACTTTTCTACTCGATAATCATGGGCAAAGACCTACCTTTGTTGCAACATCATTCCTGTTGCTTGACAACCATGCACTTAAGTCCCAGTAGTGTTTCTTGCCCTGCCCTACATGATAATGTACTTCAGGAGGGCAATTCATAAGTGATCCATCATCTATGGAATGTGTGTCAGTGAAGGATTGATCATCTGTTGTCATTACACCCATAATATCCTCTCCGATGGCAGCACAGCCTTCCTGCTCCATCCTATGGAGTATGTGTTCATGCTGTTGACATCAGCAAACCAGCCCTTTTCTGTAGCCGAGGTACCAGCAAATTAGCCGAGCCGCGGTCTGGCACAGTGTGGCACAGGTTGGACGGTCTGTGACAATCTGGACTCAGCTGACTCATCAGCGGGCCGGATGTTCACTCGTTAATTAGCTAAGTCCCAGTCGGGCACAACATGGGACAGGGTGCGACAGCTGGTAACATATGAGGCAGCAAACTTCCATTTGAAAAAAAGTGAATACTGAACACTGAACGTCCGAACTGTGAATTACTAGTAACAATTTTTACATACTATTCACTAGCAGTACTATCAGCATAAACTAGTCTAAGACTATGTTGAGGCCGGACGACTGGCACTCGGGAGATGCTAAATCTGTGACGGTGCACGTGTGTAAGCTTGTCAAACATACCTCTCACCCTGCAATGTGGTGAATGAGATTCTTGCATTGCGTGCTCACGAGCAGCCAAATAGCCGTTCTGTCTGATGGAGAGGCGGACGTGACCAACAAATTCATCAGCAGCATGTGAGTCATTCTGCACATTTTCGAGAGCGAGTCAGTTCAGTTGTAGGGTGATGATATTGCGATGAATGATCTCGTATGTGAGATCCTTTCGCATGCGAGAAATGGTTCGGTCGCTTTGGGCAGCCTCCAGAAGGAGGTAAGCTTCTGTGCTGCTGCATGGAGGGGGGACGATGCGACTGAGACACGAGCTTGAAGGTGATGTTTTCAAGTGGGGCAACTTGAAGCATTTCGCTGAGTGTTCCAGTCAAGTTTGCATTAACTCTCTCACCTTTGCGCCCGGTAGATTGGAGTGGCCTGCCTCAGTGGATAACTCTCCGGCTCTGATATCGACCGGAGGATCACTGAACTTGTCGGATTGCATGTCGGAAGAGGGTCGTCGATAAACTGGGGAAACCGTGTTCTCATTGAGCTCCATAAACTTTGAAGCAAGATGAAATATCTCATCCGACCAGTCCTGTCAAAGATATTCAAGTGATTTTGGCCTGGTCGCACTTCATGGGTTCCTGGATGTTGGTGCACCAGATTGCGGTATACAGACTGAGTCAGGACTCATGGTGATGGTAATAGTGATGGTTACAAACTTTGGGTCCTGACAGCGTGGTGGACATGAGTATTATGACAGGTGATGCTGGCTAACTCTCAGCGCTTCATGTCGAAAAAGTTTCGGTAATTTTAGCGCAAGCAGTATCTCCACCATGGGCTGTCATCCTGCCCATGCCTCGAGTTAAAACAACCCACAGGCGACTCAAGGCGATCAGTTGCCCTCGCTGCAGTAAGAAAATTTGTACAGAGACTAATGTTCTGCAGCACATGAATCAACCCACTGGTTTGTGCTATGGGAGTCTATCTCTGTTCAACGAGCTTGACAACCCTGCTGAGGACATCTCAGCAGACTCAGTGGAGGTTCCTTTTTCTTACAATGAGGATTGGCTGCCCCAGGAAGAACGCGAGCCGCTTGGGAGTCCTGTACCCTCCGAAGACGTTGACATGGATGACTGTGCCCCAGATCCTTTCGGCAACCCACCCGGGTCCGAACCTCATTGACCCGCTGGACTTCTTCGCCCAGGACGCTTTGTGGAGACATTCCAGGGATGTGGAGAAATCTTCCCCGGTGGTAAGACCTTCATGGATGATTTCTGGGGAGATCAATATGCAGGGCAGAGACGAGAAAATGTTTACTATCCTTGGGCTTCGAAACAAGAATGGGCTTTCGCATCTTGGCTGTTACGCTCTCGCCTTAGCATGGCAGCCATCGACGGCCTTCTGTCGCTTGACATTGTAAGTACTATCATTTGGCTTGGTTTCTTTTGCTAACTCCCTGCAGATCAAGGGTACCTCTCTGTCATTTCACTCTGCAAAAGAGCTCAGAACCTGGGCAGAAATCCTTCTGTGGGGCCCACAGTGGCGATGTGAAATACTACAGCCTGAGTACCCTGTCAAACAGCCACTATGTCTATTCTACCGCAATCCGATCGACTGTTTGCAAGCTCTCCTTAGCCACCCGCTTTTCGAGTCTCATATTTCATTCGTCCCGAGAAAAGTTTGGACCTGCGCTGCAAAGATCTGTTGAGTCTATGATGAATGGCTAAGTGGGGATCGAGCTTGGAGCATTCAGATAAGCCCACTTCTGCACCTTCAGTATACTGAGAATAATATTGCCTCAGGAGGCCTTACCACCAGGCGCCACTCTCCTCGGAGTCGTCTTATCATCTGACAAGATGAATATTTCGGTCATGAGTGGCAACCATGTTGCTCATCCAGTCCTCATCAGCCTTGCCAACATTGACGCACGCATCCGCAGCAAAACATCCCTCCATGCTTACCTCCTCCTCTCTTTACTTCCCATTGCAAAGTTCACTCACAAAACCACCCGCGTCCATAGTCTACTGCAGAATCGATTGGTGCACCAGGCCCTCAACATCGTCCTCTTGCCCTTGAAGGCTGCAGCGGCAGTGGGCATCATGATGAGTGATTCTGTCGGTAACCTATGCTACTGCTTTACTCCACTGGTTTCGTGGATAGCAGACACGCCGGAAGAAAGTTTATTAACAGCTACAGGGCCAAAATGCTCCCCGGTCACCACCGCTACATCCAAGGACTTTGGCCATCCACATCGACACCCGCCTCAAACTGCAGAGAAAACCCTGGCCGCAATTCGTACCGCTTGTTCGAAACATTCACTGAAGGATTACAAGAATTTTCTCAAGGCTATCAAATCGTTGGGGTTAAATGGTGTCGTTGATCCAGTTTGGATGAACTAGGCTTTGTCAGATCCTTGCGACTTTATTACTATCGAGCCCTTGCACCATTTTCATCAATTTTCTTGGGACCACGACGTTAAGTGGTGCATCGCAGTGCTTGGGGCTATGGAGTTGGACTTTCGCTTCTCCATCATCCAGACCCCTGTAGGGTATCAAGCGTTTGGCGACAGTATATCCATGCTGAAGCAAGTTACCGGCCGTGATCATCGTGCCGTCCAATGGTACATCATCAGTGCTGTTGCTGGTGGGGTCCCTCATAGGTTCCTTGTTGCTCTCTGTGCACTCCTGGACTTCCACTACCTTGCACAAGCACCAATATTCACAACACATTCCCTTGATCAGGTGGCTCAGGCACTTCAGGAGTTCCATGACAACAAAGACGCTATTATCCGTCACAGCACACGAGAGAATTGGGAGATACCCAAGCTAGAGCTCCTCCAGAGCGTGGTCCCGGGGATTCGTCAGTCTGGAGCAGCAATGCAATGGACTGCTGATGTCACTGAGCATGCACACGTTGACGAAATCAAGGTGCCAGCCCGCGCCGGTAACAACCAAAACTACTATAGCCAGATTGCCCGCTACCTTGACAGGTCCGAAAAATGCTTCTGATTCAACTTAGCGACTTATATCGAGGAGCACCGCCACACAGACCCAATATTAGAAGGTCTCGCCGATGATTACGAAGAGAACCATGAGCCGGATGCCGAAGGGCTCTCCATCTCCGAGTATTTCAACCCAGTGCGCCCTCTGGTTGACTATTTCTCAGCCTCCTCCACCCTTCTCTGAGGGTCTGCCTCCTCCACCCAAATGCCTTTTCATACATTCACGACATCGACTACTGCATTCCATCTCGCAACCAAGCCTTCATCGCGGCTAACTGTCACCGAGGCTGCTGACAGATATCAACTGCCTGACCTAATTCCCGCCATTTCTGCATTCTTTGCACAGCAGAATGGTAGCTTGGTGTCCCTGGATAACATCAAACTTCAAATATGGCACAAGGTGCGCATACAGCAAGTATCATATCACAATGGGGATTTGGAACCACCTCAGACACTCCGTGCCTGTCCCTCCTCGACTGCGGATCCCTATGGTCAATATGATTCAGTGATCGTCAGTCCCCAACCTGAGAGTGACTGGCCAAGATGCGGATTAGTTGGACACTCCGTTGTTCAGCTCCAGGTCATATTCCGTCCCCTCCATTGTGACTTTTTCGCTGCATATGTTCAACGCTTCAATGTCACGCCTCAGGCCAATCCCACAGATATCAGTCCAGTGACCGGGATGCATCATCTAAAACGAGCGGTGAGGGCAAATGGAGAGTGCATTGGAGAGGTGATTCCACTCTCACTTATTCACTCTGCTGCTCATCTTATCCCCCATTTTGGGGCTGAAGCGCATTCACGCTTGACGAAGTCGAGTAGTTACAAGCAAAGTACTGAGTTCTGGCTGAATAAGTATTGGTTGAAAGAGTTTTATTATGCGTTATCTACTGTCTAAACTGAGGTTTCTACTATACCAATATTTGGATTATACTTCGTTAACCTTTGTAATTTTGCCTGAGAATCAATTTTGTCTGATAATTAACTACTAGATCAGCTGCTTTTCTCCCACCGCCTGCTTGCTGAGCATGGATACTAGCCATCCTGCAGTGACACCGTCTGCTGCACAGAAAGGAAAGGCTTGAGTGAGTAATCAGTCTTACCAATATAATCAAGAAAATGAAATTTGTTTTCTAGCTTGAGCCACAAGCCACGCCCTACAACTTGGCGACTGTGAGCACTTCATGGACCAAGGAACAGAAGAGCGATAACCCACTGAAAATCACAGATACTGACTATACCCCAACCGCTCAGGTGCAAAACCGACTGGCACCGTCCTACAATGGACCGGTTACTCGAGAACGACACCCAAGAAACCACCGTGCAGCTTACTCGGCAGAAGGACAGCATCTCGTTTTTAAACTTCATCTACCCAGAATGGTTCATATTCCCAAAGGGCAGCTCACTAGCGAGTTTGTTAGAGGCTTTGAAATCCACAGGACATTATAGTAGTGCTAGTAAGGGAAAACATTCGAAAAAATGGACTCATTATCCTGCGATTAACTGGTGCAACATCACCAATCATGAAACCGAACTCGCAAAATTCCTGAACAGTGTACGTACTGCTATGCACAAGGAGTGCGGCATACTGTGCTTGTGAGTTTTTAGTATTAGTACTCAATGAGCCATATGCTGACTGAGTCTGACTCACCAGCTGACAGTGAATGGGATGCCCAATCTGCAAACAAACCCTTGGATGGAGCATATGTGGCGAGAAAGCCCGATATCACTTGCTACTTTTGGGCTCCTGAGGGGGTCAGCAATCAAACCTGGGAACAGGTTGTAACGTTCTGTGAGGTAAAGAGTCGATCCAACCCAAAGAGGGAAAAGGAATCATTCATAGAAATCGCTGGCAAAGCATCATGTCTTCTGGGTGCACAAGATGGCCGTCACCTCCTCTCGTGTATTCGCATTCTCGGATCGTCTATCTACCTGACAACTTTCTATCGCGGTGGGTCGATTTCGACCTGTCCTTTCAACATCAATTCTTCGCCACTACAGTTCTTACATATCCTCATTGGTGTATCCTTTCCAGATTACTCAAATATCGGATTCGATGGTTCAATTAAGTGGGATGGGTCAAACGAGATCTCGGAACCAGATGCCGATCATTCAGAGCATGATGAGAACCCTCGATCAGATGCCGAGGACCTTCCATCGTCGGAGTCCGGGTCAACAGATAGCCTGACCTCCCAGTTGGATGATGAAGCTATACCAAAGTCTGGTTCGGCTGGGGACGAGGAGTCCTCAGACAACGAATCGGAGCTGGATGACAGGAACATTGAACAAGACATTGGGCAAGACATCGAAACTCTTCAGGGTCAAGGAGAGAGGAAAAAGTGGTTGGAAATCCTCGACAGGCATGGCGAGCATCGCAGGATCTGGCTCAGGAGCCTTCTCGCCATATCCGATAGCTTGGTTGGTCGAGGAACGACAGTTTGGGAGGGTGAAATGCACTCGAGCGATGAAAACGAGCTGGTTGTAGCAATTAAGGATTTGTGGATCGATTCTCTCAGGAAGTACACTGAGGGCATGATCCTGTACATCCTGGAGCGACATAATGTTGAAGGTGTCCCTACCCTTTTCAGCAAGCAGCAAGTCAAGACACATCTCCGGACTCCCGAACACCCGCACCCAGAAGTCAATTGCTCTACGCATTTTCTTCATTCGGCTCTCCCACCTGACACCCCCTTCTACCTCCGAGTCTTATCGCGTCTCGTCACTCGTCCTGTCGGAAAGCTTATTTTTGAATTCTCGTCCCTCGGAGAGCTCCTTGTCACATTCTTAGATTACATTGTCAGTCAGTAGAGCTTCATTTAAAGACTTAGGCCTTAATCTCTGACCAAATTCTAGCACACAAGAACATATCTGAGGTTGCTGGTATTCTGCACCATGACATCAGCCCCGTAAATCTCTTCCTCTGCATGACAATGGATCAAAGAACCGATCACAGCTTGTTTATGGCTGAGCTCTCTGAGGACACTCAGAAGAGCTTGTGCTGGAGAATACGGAATCTCGAACAGTGGGGGGTCCTCGGAGACTGGGGCTATGCAGTCCCTATGGCGCCTTCTCTCGCAACTACACCCTCGGATACATCTGTATCATCAAAAGCTGGTCTTCTCTATCCCAATGATCCTCCAACGTCACCAATCGAAACTGAAGCCAGGTCACCGATCAAATATGACAACCGTGTTCCTGTCCGGAGGATTGGCTCCCTTGATAAGCTAATGCTGGTGTCTGCTTCAGACCTCACTGGTGAGCATGACATCGTGCTATTGATGGGTACCGATGATCCACGTGAGGACCCTCGCCAAATGATTGACTTATGCCCGCTATATCAGATGGTATGCTCAATGATTTTATTGGGTTTATTTAAATTCACAAATAACTCAGGGAACATGGTCGTGGATGTCTGTGCAACTCATGATGGCAGGTCCAGGACAACCAGTGGTGCATGATGTACTTCACGATTTGGAATCTTTTTTTTATGTCCTTGTCAGGATATGTGTTCTCTATGATGGACCCTCGACGCAAAAATCCGAGGACGACCTTGCAGATTGCTATGACAAGTTCTTCAACACCTTCAGACCAAGTGTGTTCAAAACGATCGCCATTCAGTCGGACCTGACATGGACCCCATTCATTGTGAAGCACATACACCCGTATTTCGAAAAACTCCTCCCACTTCTTACTTGCCTTCGAGCGGAAATCATCCTGCCTCTGGCCACCAACGAACAGGGAGGCTTCTATCGTAAGACTTCATGCAACCACGACACCTTCATCAAGCACATAATAACAGCTCTTTCTGAACTCGAACCTGAAGATTGGGATGATGTGTTGCTCAAAACAGAGGCCCCTCGCCGGGCTTCATCCGGAAGTGTTGTGCGATCCGAGTCGGGACCACCAATGGTCGCAAACTTGCTCGCCCCTCCTGCAGTGTGGAAAAATTTACTTCCTGGTCATGGAACTATTCGGAGTGACTCGGGCCTACACCAACCTGTAGAACAGAGTCTGAGGTGAGCCTGTGAAAGTGATTCAGACAATTTTGTATCTCCCACTGCGAAGCGTGGTCACTTGGAGTCCTCCCAGTCCCGTTCCGATTCTCACTGTCCTACTAACCGGATGACCCATAGTACAAGCGCATTACCTATGCGGTGTTCTACAAGACAGACGAAGTCAGTCTTAGGGAAGCTGTCACTTCCATCCTAGTAATTATACTACTTTCTTGCAGCCCAGCGCACAAACCATTCCATCACTAGATTATTCAGCCGACTTCCTCTTGTTTTGTAGGCCATGCTTCTTGTGATCACTACACATCATCCTGTTGTTCTTTACGTTTCTGTGTGCAGTTTACTTACTGATATTCACCGTTGTTTGGTTGTGAGTTACCTGTTGACATATTGTAGACACTGCATTTGCCTCAATGTGACCATGAGGTTTCCTCTATAACTTCTGTCGCGTTGGAAGTGGGAACTGTCTGACCGATCCTCATGGCTCCCAAGAGAAAGACTACCAAGGAAACTGGCAGTCCCCAGGTTATCATAAAGGAGGTTCAAGTTCCTAACACCAAGCGATTCAGACCTGAAGAGCTTTTCGGCAATGAACGTTCAGGTGAATTCGAGCATTCTAAATTTATTGTTGACATTTCATTCACCATTTGAACTCCATACATTGCAGAACCTGAGCATGTGCATGAGACTCAACCAAGATGTTCGTCACATGCTGGAAAAGGCTCTGGGGGGTCAATTCAGCAATTGCAACACATTGAACGCCTCCAAGTTGCAAGATCCTCACGGCAGTCTACCCGAAGCCTCGATATAGCGACATGGGGGCAAGATGTCAACCCGATGGCCCCCTCTCATTCCTTGGATGCAGTATATGATGATGAGGAGAGCCAGATTCCCCCATGGGCAGAATCTTCCACCCCATCAACCGGTGTGCAGCCAGTATTTACATTGTCACAATCCAGTCAATTTGGCTTTCAACTACCCTCGCAGACGACCGCTTCTTCCAAGGGTGGTACCAGACTTGAAATGAGATCTCATTCCCAGAAGGACGGTGCTCCTCCTAGGCGTCCGTGAGTACATCATCCGCTGTCGTCACCTGTCAGTCATATCATACATGATGATAGGTCCTCTGTGGTATCATCCAGGTCTTCCTGTCCTTCCTCTCGCGGCGCTTCTGTGTTTTCGGCAGGCATATTGCGTGCCGGCTCTGATTCTACTGCACCAACTTCTGGTGTCCCGTCTGAATGCCAGTCGAACAATGGTGACTATAGAGCAGGATACAATGATATGGATATCTCCCAGCCTAAACGACGGTCGTCACAACTATCTCTGCTTGCGGTAGCGACAGCTCGGTGTTCAGACACGTCAGCCTCTCGCATATATCAACGTTCGCAGCCAATTTCAAGATTGTCAGTCACTCCCGGGCCTTGTGTGTGAGACCAGGAGCCAGCTAACGCAATACCCCGAGCACGCGACACAAATGTCAAAGGCCTCAATGGTAACACTGACCGTGTTGAATCATCTGAGGTAGATGAAGCATCCCTGAGTGAGGACGAATGCTTTGTGGAGTCCGTCATTTGCAATGAATGTGAGTCTTGTCCCATACTGCGAGTGCCTGCCCAGTTATTTAATCCAGGTATTCCCAGGCAGCATGGCAAAAATCCAACTGTGAGTACGTGTAACGTGAATATTAAATTTCAACCTACTAATCACAACGTGACCAAGGTACCGATACGACAAGATATAGCAGCGCAGGGGAACCTACTACGAATATTCCGCCAGGGTTTCAGAATCCTCCAGCTTGTGTGGCGTCTCAAAGTAAGTGAAGAGCTGTTCAATATGTCTTACTAAATGATCAGTAGATACAGAAGATGTTGTCGCTCAGCACCACCAGCGCAACCGTCCACCCCGTCTCCCCGATAACATGCAGCTTCTAGCTGTCCGAAGCCAGCAGATATCACAACATTCTCACAGTGTCAGCCATAGCCATGCTGTCACGGATGATTTGGTTGACTCAGAAATTGAGGCTCCCATCTCAGCCTGCCTTCGAGCTGCGGCTTCTCCTCTACCCTCTACCACAATGACCAGTGATGTCAACCCTCTCCCCAACTCCCTTCCGTTACCTGTCATTAGATCTATATCTGGTACACATCCAGATAACGTGGGTCCATCCCAACTGCATTTTTATGCCCCTGCTGTCTGCGATATTATCGAGCGTGCCAAACAATTCTCCCACTGCGACCTCGCATCCATTAATTCGTTCCCACTACGCCCACAGTTTAATACCAAGGCTGGTGAATACATGGATGAAGCTATAGCTGAGCGTCAAAGTCAAGGGTTAGCTATACTGGAAGGTAAGTGCAGTTATCTGTGCAGTGCGAGACTGACTGCTACCCCCAAAAGGATGGTGGCCTCAACATGTGAGTGATATCACCAAGCTCGTCCATGTCGGCACTTTTCTTTCTTTCTTTTTTCTAACACAATCTCAGCTTTGGGAAGATATTGGGAACTGGCAATCTTCTCTCAAAAAGAAGGCACGCAACTTTGCCTGAGAGCGCTACGAGTGGGATCCTCAAAACTGACATTCTACCAATGCTAATATTGCTAAAACGCTTCTGGATTGAGGTGCGTTTTTGAAGCATGGGGTGGATGAGGAGGTAAGTGGCAGGCTTCTGGCGATTGCAAGCTAAAGTTCTTACCAGGGTCATATGAACAACCTTGCGCACCCTGCGCTTTCCGGCCTTGTCATTGATTTTTTCTACACTGGTTCCAACTCCATGGGCAATCTTTTCCCTGAGGTCTTCGGAAATGAAGTTCCATGCACCACTGTCATGCTTGCTGCTACTGCCGTATAAATGTTCAAATTTATATAATTATTCGTACTGATGCACAACTCAAATAGATCAAGCTTGCACTTGACAAGGTTGCATCTGATGGGAAGGAAGTCACCTTCAAACGCGACGTTTATGCTGATGTCTATGTTGACATTCTTGGTCTCATGTTGAAATGTGACACAGCTCCCATCCACCATGCCAAAACGAGAGCGCTTCGTGTCCAATGGGCTAAAATTGGAAAGTAAGTGGTTGGTTACTTGTGAACATTGCTAATATATTATTTTCGTCAGGAATGGATATGTGTCTGGCACAACGACAGGTTTTGATGTTGATCTTGATTAGATCAGATGGCCGCATTTTTTGTATATTTCCTTATCTGTCATGTGCTGTCCCCATTCGGAATTTTATCAGTCATTTTTGAACATTTGTGACAGACTGGGTGATACTGTGCTATTCTGGAGTAAGATAATGTAGACTACTTTTCATTAGATGCAGCTAGACTGTCCTAGACTGGGGGGTCATTTGCACACTCTGGGATAGTCTGGACAGAGCTAGCCAGTTAGGTACCTTATTGGAGGTAGCTGGATAGCTGGAACTACTGGCCAGCCCTGGCCAGCTCTGGCCAGGAGAGGGTTGGTTTGCTGATGGATGTCTTGTGGTTGTGGGTATGAATGAGTTCCTGTTCATTCTAGAGTAGAACCACTTCACACATCGATGTTCCAACTCTCCCTGACATTCTATTCAGTAATGTGTGACTCACAAAATACATACCTACCACCTGAGTGGAGTAGTTGTCTGTTGTACCATACAACCATATAGTCTTGACATAGTCTCCAAGAGCATGCAGTTTGTACATTGACATGTTAAAAAGGCAAGGCTGTTATGACTCAGGCAACTTCATAGTCAGCTTTACTGTCTCTTTTGCAGCTTGTCTGGCTTTTCATCAAGCACGTGCTGCAGTCTCACACAGGAGGTCATATGTCTTGAAGTTTGCACAGCACTCATGAGAAAACTGCTGGAACACTTGCCCAAGTTGAGTTGTACTGTTCTCAAAATGAAAGAGGGTGGTTTCTGTGTGCATGTGAAGCTTGCTGAAAGCATACCAAGTAGCAAGTTTGAATAAGACATCGAGGACAATTGAATTGAAGGGTTCAGGGAGCAGGCTGTCAAACACAGGTATTACACACTAACACAGTGTAAGTACTATATTTAAAATAGTGTCAAACATACCTGTAAAATGTCTTCAAAGTCTCACACTGCAAGCTTTGACAAGTCTGACATGTTTGCACTAAATTTGTGAATTTTGTCTCAGCCAAATGTTGGTACCATTTGGAATGTGATATACTATGTGAAACAAGTCCAAAATGTAACTATGCATGAGTACACACCAAGCATTGAGTTCCTGTATCGCATCGTCACCCATCTCAAAAAGGATCTGGATGAGATGGGTGATTGTGGCCTTCCAAATTCCAAGTTCAAATTCATGCATGAAGTTGGGCACAAGCATGATATAAAAATTAAAGCTGAACTTTCTCAGCTTCTCAGAGAATGCATTCTATATGAAAGAGTTAGCGATTCTTTTACTGAGTGTGACTAGTTCTTATGCATGTGGGAACAAGGAACTTGTCCCTGATCACATCCTTGACCACCTTACTGACTATGTATGTTCCATCCATGCTCAAATATGGACCTGTGTGCAGCCTCAATCAGTCCACAACATTCTTGACTGTCTATGTGCATTGTTTTCTGCTGTAGTGTTAGATCTGTCTTTATACCAAGCTTACAGATTTTCTCCTTGTGAACAAGGCAGTGAGGGCATGGACATTTCCCTAGAAATTTGATACATGCAAGGAGTATCCTAAGATCTAGATGAGTGAATCCAAAATAAAGAAGCCAAGGCCTCACTTTTCAGGATAATCAGCAGTATATGTAAATAGCTGAAAAAAGACATAGTGAAAGACATCATCTACAAATCTGATAATAATACCATTTTCATAAGCCTCAACAAAGTCTGAATCAAGTAAAATTGACCAGATGGCCTGCATAAGCTCCTGCTTGCAATGTGTCAACACAGCTGTGATAGCACTCATCTCAAAGTTCTTTATATAAAAGTCTTGAATACTATCAGATAACTGTGTAACCCCATCAGTCAGATGTTGCATGATCTTATATAACACATACCTTTGGTATATAGGCAATGTGATATGCAGCAAACAAGCTAGGCTTTGCACAGATATACTTGGATTGATTTCCACGAAACAGATATATTGGCCAAAGTGCTGCATTTCCAAATGATGCAAGGTGGGTTGAGTTGGACCAGAGCATAATTGCAGTGATAACAGTTTTGGTGTAGCAACCAGGCACCCAGGCCTGTGGGGACCTTCTAGCCTTTTCATGTTCACAGAGCATGGCATCAGCTGTGTAGAGTTCTGTAAAAATCTGTTCAGGTGAGCAAGTCTTGTCAGGATGCCAATAAAGTTTGTATGGTACAATATCAAACATCTCTGCTGCATGTTCCCCAAAGGTGGACCTCACAATGTCCATGATTGGATGATAATGGAGTCCTTTGACATGGAACACTGGAGCCCTCACTTCAGGCTGCTTGACTTTTTCACAAGGGAGTCAGATAGGGACAGATACCATGTGCCATCCAGCAGATGCAGGAAGGGATGATAATGGGTTGGAAGGAACTTTGTCAAGGTGTTTAGTTTCCTGTCATGCACTGAACCCATGGAGGTCATCACAATTGAAATCCTTTGCTAGGAGTACATTTTGGACAAGATTATTGAGATCATTAAGGGATTTTTGTGGAGAGCTATTGTAGAACCATATGACAAGTTATCAAGTAGTAGCATTGAGAAATGGGGTGAAGTGGTTGTTTTCAATGGGCATGGGATCAGAGGAAATGTTGGGTTGGAATGCTGGACCATCACATAGCTGTTGAAGTGTCACTGCCTTTGCAGGGTCATATGATGGAAATCTGTCTTGATATTCATGGAATAGGTTGTACATATTAGTTTCTGTATAGAAAGACTGGTGGGTGGGGGTCTCTAGGTCTCCACCAACACTGCCTTCATCCATGTCAATGATAGGCTCTGTGGGGGTGTTGGTGCTGGTATGACAAATGGTAGGGATGGGGGGTCATTATGATAACACCTAGGGAGACAGTGATATTGAGTTGGAAGACCTGAGGGCCGTTGTTCAACATCTTCTGCTAGACTAGGACCATCAAACTGGTTCAGGTGATTAATATTTTACTTGTATGAATAGCATGCACTCACTG
>JBBPMH010000709.1:0-15653 GCA_038090235.1 Pulveroboletus ravenelii
TTGTCTGGAGTCTGGAGTCTCTTCATATTTCAATTCTGAGTAAATATTTAGCTTCTCCCAAGTTATGCATTTTGAAGGCAGATAAGAGTATGGCGTTAATGGAGTTTATGTAACTTCTGGAACTTGCTATGAGGAGAAGGTCATTAATGTAGACAACTAGGAAACATATTTGACTTGATTTTCAGAGCACATACAAACAGGTTTCTGCATCTAGATAGGTGAAATCAAGTTCATTTAGCTTTTTGTCAAGTGTTTTTTTCCATGTTCATTCTGCCTGTTTTAGTTCATAAAGGGACTGTTGGAGTTTCCAGCAGTATCCAGGTTGAATTGGAATTCCTTCTGAAGGTAGTAGGTATAGCTCCTCCTCTAGTTTGCCATTCAGATATGCTGTGGGGACATCCATCTGATCCAGTTCAAGGTTATGTTTCACAGCCAGGGCAACAATTGTCTGGATAGAGTCCAGATTTGCAACTGGAGCAAAACTTCCTAGTCAACTCCCTCCTTTTGTGTGAATCCTCAGATCATGATCCAGACTTTGTAGTGCTTGATCTTTCTGTCCTGATTTTGTTTAATGTGGAACACAGGCTTGGAGGTGATTAGAGTTACTCCATCAGGGATTAGAACAGTTTCATATACACTGTTCAAGTTCAGGCTGAGAAGCTTGTCTTCTATGGTGGATCTCCACAATTTTCTATCTGGGAGTTCATAAGCTTCCTTTATTGAGTTTGGAAGCATGTCCCCCAATAATGCATTAGCAGCACCCACAAATATTTGATAGTTTAGCTCTTTCTGCAAGCTAACAAAGGCTTCTAGTATGTTTTGCTTGTCAGGGGGCTCTGGAGTTATGTTTGGAGCTTCAGCTTCATTTCTTGCACTTTCCTGTTGTGTCCCCTTTCTATCTCTCTCCTTATCTAGCATGCGCTGGTAATCTCTGTTCTGATTTGCAGGTTGGTGATTTCAGGAGCTCTGGCAGATACTGGCTATGATTCTGGCAGGAGGTTGGGATGGTAATTGAGATTGGACTAGAGGTATCTCTGGAGCAGGAGGCAGAGTAGGTTCATAAGGCAGAGCTGGAGCAGGAGCAGGGGCTAGAACATCAATTTGGAGCTGTTCCAGATATCTGGTGAGTGATTCAACCAGGTTATCAGGGTCCAGTGCTCCTACTGCTTCCTCTACATGTGGAGGTATTGGAGGTATGGAGTTGGTCTCCTCCTGTTTATTGCACTCTGGCTGGGGTAAGTGCTTTGGTAGAAGATCCTCTCACCAGCTTTCACCAGGGACCTTCCATGGGACTAAGTTGCTATTGAAAATCATACCAGATTTGTGAAAAGTGACATGTTGACTGGAGATGATTGTTTTTCATTTCAGGACAATGAATTTGTATGCCTGTTATCCATAGGTGTATCTGATCATAATGCATTTTTGCACATGTGAGCAGAATTTGCCTTTGCACCTTTTTTTTTGGTATGAGTGCATAGGCAAGGCACCTAAAGGGTCAGAATAGCTTTGGGTCGACCTTTTGATTGAACAGGAGCTGGTATGGAACTCCACCATGAAGTGTGGAGCAGGGGCTTTATGCAATGACATATGCTACATGTTAGGATCACATCTATGTCATACCTATGCCTTCCTTTTCTTGTCTATATTATATGCCTTATGCCTATGTTTCCCTCTATGCTTTCCTTTCTTAGATTCCTATCTATTATTTATCATCCTCACTTCATTCCCAGTCTAGACCATTCCTTATGATATCATTCATTGATAAGGGTATTATGGTATTATATAGGGTTTCCTCAGGGTCTAGGGTATAGTAGTTAGTATATATTAGTAGCACTTGTCTGTGTGTAGACTCATGCTTGGAATTCTAGTCACAACCCTTTAGGTTGTTCCAGGCTTTCTCTTCATTAAGATTGTTCTCTGACACTGTGGTGAACATGGCATCAGCCCAGAAAGACTTGGGGAGATGGGAGTCCTCAAGCATGGTGTTTGTGAGTATGGACAAGGTCTGATTCATCCTCTTGGCAAGTTCATTTTGCTCCAGAGTGTATGGTGCAGACATTTCTTGGGTTGTTCCATTGGTTTGAAGCTGTTTCTGAAACTCCATTTCAGAGTACTCTCCTCCCCCATCTGTTTAGAGAAACTGGGTATGCATGTCTGAAAATTCCTCTGTTTCAACTTCCTGTTTGAAAAAGTTTTGGATGTCTTCTTTCCAGGTATTGTAGATTTTCAGAACATTGCTTTTCTTTTTCAGGAAGTATATCCATGGGAAGCAGAAAAAGTCATGTACAATTAGGAGCCAGTACTTGTAGCCCTCCCAGGATTGGATTGAGGAAGTATCAGATCTCTGACATTGGAGTGAATGATTTGCAATGATCTGGATGCTCAGATGGTGTTTTCAAACTCAAAAGGGAGCTTCTTCATCTTTCTGATGGTGCAGGGTTCACAGAATGTCAGAGTTCTGGAGATATCATCTATGCCCTTTAGTTGACCTTGTTGGACCATCTGTTCTATGCATGAATGTGCAATGTGCCCCATATGTCAGTGGAGTAAGTTTATGTCCATTGAGGCAAGTCCAGATTCTGGATGTATCTTTGGTCTCATTTCTGTATGGTAGAGCCCTTGGGTATGGCATGCTATCATGATGATCTCTGATCCTTTTCAGATAGAGCAGGTGGAGGAGTTCACTGGAAAGATAGTGGATAGTCCAGTGAAAGCCAGCCTGTTTACTGAGATCTAGGGATCTGCATGGGTAAACCCATGGGTGTCATGACACCAACTCATACCCATACCTACAACATACCCATACCCATGACCCATAGGTCTTCACTTTCATGGATACACTCTATGGGTACACCCAAGGGTATATATATTACTTGTAGAAATCAAGCATGTTAAAACAATGTATCTAATCAGCATCAATTGCATCCCAATCACCCAGTATTTTTACCTCTTCCTCACTCTCAGCATCATTCATAGCTGCAACCTTTTGTATATCAGTATCCTTCACAAGACCTAGGAGACTCCATGACCCAAGACAGAGCAATGCACAGACAGACTGAATGAATATTCTTAGTGGGGCAAGATATCCATTTTGGAAGCATTGTAGATGGGTGTAGGGATCTGGATCTCATGTGTGAGAGTATAATTTAAGCTCATCATTCTTAATAAAATTTAAAGTTGATGTATGAGATATTATGGAGACTTAGATAAGTAAAAATGGACATGCTGGGTGAATGTACAGAATATTGTAAAGGATTAGATAAGTAAAAATAGGCACAGGTTGGTGGGTCAGCCAATGGCAACCCATACCCATACCCCACCATGGGTACTGACTACCCATGCAGATCTCTACTGAGATCAAGGACAATCAGAACTCAGGTATGAATAGTATGTTGCTTAGGGTTACTTCATAGGTTTCTCCCTTTACAATGGAGTGAAGTGCAACACTTCCAATGCTGGTGGCATATGTGGTTGCATTGTTTCTGAGTGCTACTTGACATGGAGTTTGGAGTGGGGTGTATGTGTGAAACAAGGACCAATGTGGAACCATGTGAGAAGTGGCTCTGGAGTCAATAATGATTTTGTCTGATTTGGATTTGGTTGGCTCAGATGACAGATAGGCATTTGCTTTCTCTGAAGTTCTGGAGGTTCACTCCAGAGGGTTCTTTGACATATCTGTCTTTTCCCTCTCTCTTTTCTGGAGTTCCTTTATCCATCTCTGATATGCCCAACAATCATTTGTGTTGTGTCCAGAGTGTTGGTGGTGATTGCACCACTGTTGGGAGTTTAAGGGTCCTGTAAGGACAGGATAGTTTACAGTATTGGATGTCATTGGTTTCAACATATTGGTGGCTAAGTAGTTTTAGTGAAGGGTGCAGGACCCTAGTGGTAGGGTTGTGTAGGTAACTCAGAAAAGAGGATCACAAGAGGAATTTGGGAGTCATTCAACAGGTGTCTGGTTTGCTAGGGTGCACTAGCAGGGCTCATAACTTGTTAAAACTAAGTAAAGGTGTCAGGGTCTGCTCTGCTGCTAACTCTGACAGGAGAGTGCACAAAGGGGGGACTGGGTGGAGTTCAGAGGGGTGAGGACTTTGGCTTCAGTGACTTGGGGTGAAGTGCTGCGCCCTGATAATCCCAGGTCCTCATATTTCAGAGGTCAGGCAGAGGAGGTCAAAGGGACAGAGACAGAATCTGTCAGATGGGAGGGAGGACAGAGAAGAGGAGGTCACAATGAAGAGGAGAAGATAAGAGACTATAATATTCAAACTGAGGAGTAAGTCCTCAGCAAGTTGGACTTATATACAGGAGTTTGGAGGTGGTACAGTATGTATGAGAATATAGTATTGGAGGTGGATCAGAAAGGCAGAGTAAACTAAGTGAGGAATGGAGCTAAGCAAGGATATATCATAATGAAGAATGGAGAGACAGAGTATGTAACCAGTGACCAGTTTAGGAACAGCCAGCACCACAGTTGGAGCAGAGTCAGAGCTATAGTACAGAGTGGCAGAGCGAAGAGGAAAACTATCTAAGTATGAAGTGGAACAAGAAGGATTGCCTGTAAAGCAAGTGGAGTTGCCAAGGTGGTGACAAAAGGGGCAGTAATGCCCACTACACTATTCAGTAAATAGAACTGAGTAATAAAGATAAGGTTGACTAACCTCAGCTGCTTCCCAGAATATAGCAGGAATGACTGAGGGAAGTCCAGAAACAACAAGGAAGATATATGTAACATGGGTGGAGATGTAAGCACTAACTCTGACCAACTCCAAGACAGGAAGTGCATGACTCCACATGAGAATAATGGATAGAGGTGGAGTTATGGGATATTGGTGGTAGTTAGTACCAAAGGAAAGGTTAGGAATAAGAAGATGTAATAGAGAGTATCTGTGACACTATCTGCACTGAGTCCTAAACCTCTACACAAGAACTTGGGTCAGTGTCATGGACTCTGGCAGGATCTTTGTAGAACTCCAGCCTAAGCCTTGTCAGAGTTCAATAGAAGTGCTTGAAAGACCTTGGAGTTGTAGTCTTTGACAAAGAATAAGGGTCACAAAGGAGAAGTGAGGTGGAAATTGGAGTTAGAACAAGTTAAAGTTGGAATTTGACATAGGATGTTAACATAGTGCTCTTTTCTAAATAAAGGACATATGACAGAGATAGATCAGATACTAGGGTAGAGCAAAGGAATGAAAATTGAACTAGCATAAATAAATATCAACACTTTATTTTTCTTCTAAGATATAAAATTTATCACAATTCTAGAGATTCCAATCCAATTTCACTGCATTCTATTACACAATTCTTTTTATCCAGCTATATATCCCCATTACATTTATGTACCAATGCTAACAACCCTTATTCACTCTTAGCAAAAATTTCCATTGAGTTTATCTGTTAAAAATGTATCTCTAGGAACAACTCTGGAACTCTGGAGTTCAAACAGGGCTTCAGCTTCACCATATGTGGTGCACCTCTGTCACAAGTCTGGTAGCTCTGAATTTACGAAGGGTCAGGTGAGGGTCAGAGTGACCTTATTGCAAGCAACAAAAGTTGAGGGAGGTTCAGAGGAGAGCTGTCAAGGCTCAAGCAGAGGGTCAGAGAAGACTAGGGATGTCTTAGTCAATATTTGAACTGAGGTATCTACAACATGGTACAGAGTCTTATATACAGAGGGGGAGCACTGGTAAGAGAACCAGTAACTCGGAGCCAGAGGCAGAGTGGTAGCAATGGAGCTGTGCTCCTAAGTGGAGCACAGGATCGGAGGGGCTATGGAGGAAATGGGCAGTGTACAAAGGTAAGTAAGGAATGGAATGTAAGTACAGTAATATGAGATGATCTAAGTACAAGGTCCAGAGGGTCTAGGGTGCATGCTTATCGAGAATGCACCAGAGTTTGAGGAAATGGGGCTGGAGTTGGATCTGGAGGTAGGAGTTACATGGGATATAACATTATCCATAAAAAGGTGTTTAGAAGGTATGGGATAGAGTTGTAGAGGTATGGGAGAAGATAGAGCCAGAAGTGTGTCAGGGGTTGATTGAAAGTATGCCTAGGAGGATAGAAGCAGTGATCAAGGCAAAAGGAGGGCATACCAAGTACTAATACTATATATTTAAGGGGTACTCACATAATTGTCCCAATAAGTGTTAGTTTTGAATTACATATATCTCCATGGTTACTAATCAAAATTACATAATTCTTGTACTGGCACCTGGCCAAGAGTAATGGCTACCTTTCATACACTGACACTTTATTTATATCTGTTTATATTCTTGAGGTATTCAATGAACAATCAAAAGGTGTTAAACATTGGGACAATTTTGTGAGTCACTGTAGTTGACCTGCAATACTATGATATGGTGGACAGCTTGGTGTTCACTGAAGTGAGTGCCTCCTGTCCCAGAGCTTAGGCTTGCCCTGCAAGCAAAAAATAATGCTGTCTTGTGTTAGATGCTGGCAAAGTTGTTTTTTTATGCATTGCCAGAGGTGTTCAATGGGATTCAGATCTAGAGATGTGGAGACCAATCTAAAAGAGTGATATCATTGTTTTTTATCTACTCCTTGGCCTTTTTGGAGATATGCTTAGAATTATTGTCCTATTGAAAAATGAGATCCTTTAAAGGAACTTCACTTTTCTCCATGCTGAGTAGCAGGTTGTGCTCCAAGATGTCCACATACTGCTCAGCATTTATCCTTCCCTCAACCTCTGCAAGTCTTCCCAACCCATACAGCCCCATACCATGATATTTCCTCCACCAAACTTGACTGTTCCCTGAACTTTCCTTTCAATCAATCCCTCTCCCATCTTTTTCCATGTCCACTGCCTTTCATCTGAAGCTATTCTGTTGATTTTAGTTTCATCTGACCATATTACCCTTTTCCAGTCCTTCACAGTCCATTCCTTATACTCAAAGCAAAGTTTAAATGCTTTCTTTTATATACTACACCAAGCAATGGCTTTTTCTTCTTCACTACAGCTTTTTCTGAGAACTCTCCTAACTGTTTCTGAGGAAACTGGGTTGGGAATGATGGTGTTGATGTGTTTGGTAGCTTGAACAGCATTAGAAGCCCTTCCAGTGGTATTTGGGTCACAATAGCCTGCTTGGAGCAAGTTGAAAGCTTTGAAGAACATCCAGATGAAGGGAATAATCAATCAGGAAGGACATCTTGGAGTATTCTGGATACAGTAGACTTGCCAACACCAGTTCTAGAGGCAATATAGCAGATAGAATGGCCATTGGAAGTAAGAGAGAGAATATTTTCCTTTTGAGCAGAGGAGATGGAATACATAGTGAGATAATGATATTTTGAGACTATTCAACCCACTTATATATATTCTAGGATAGATACCATCACCATAGTAATAATCTGTCAATAGTTGGTTACTATAGAAATAGTGGAGCATCATATTCTGATATATCTAAGGGATACTCACATAATTGTTCTAATGAGTATTAGTTTTGAATTACATATATGGTTACTGATCCAAATTACATAATTCCTGTACTTGTGCCTGGCCATGAGTAATGGCTACCTTTTATACACTGACACTTTGTTTATATCTGTTTATGTTCTAGAGGTATTCAATGAACAATCAAAAGGTGTTAAACATTGGGACAATTTTGAGTCACTGTACAATGGTCACTTGTATTCAAGACCAGGACACAAATACAGTGGCTTAAATAAGTATCCAATGTTGGGCCATTTTAGAAAGACTTGACATTTACAAGAGAACCAAAATGTATCAGCTCTGATCCTGAGGATGAGCCCTTAATCATGTGATTTGGTTGCCATGGCACTGAGATATATCAATTTCAAAATGACATGTTATTGAGACACTTATTTGAGTATAATGTTATTACAGTCAACTCTCTCCTAACCCATACCCCAGATAACCCATACCTCTCCATAACCCATAGCATCTGGGATTTCCTGAGTTGGTTTGCAGAGGTTTCAAGTCCATAACCCATAACCCATAACCCATAGCTATTTTGAGCATGATAACCTATATGTTTTGTCAGATAATGCCAGAATTATACCAAATTAGGAAATTCAATTATATAATCACCCTTTCTGGACAATCCAAAATGGCAACATTGACCCAAAACATTGACCCAAAACATTGACTTTCTCATCATCATGAAACCTATTGATGTCCTAAAGAAGAGCCTGCAAAAGCTTCAAGATCAGACATGTGATTGTAGACTCGAGCTTGAGGCCAAACTGAAGGCAAATCAGCCCATTTCCAATACTGATGAAGAATGGTTAGATGTCACTGGAAATCTGATAGATAAAGAGCAGGTGATTGAGAAATTGGACAAGGCTTCTAATTATGAGACAGTTCTCGAGGGGTTCAATCAGCAAGAAAAGCTCATTGTGCAGAAATTAACAGAGCTTTCTGGCACACAAGGTATCACTCCTTTGAGAAAGCAAAAGTGTATAGGTTATAAATTTTCAATGTTCCATCAGACTTCATAATATGGACTAAACTTGTTACAGATCCAAGTCAACCTACAAATATATCTGAGGCTGAGCAGGCCCAAAAACATGCACAATGGCAGCAAGAACCCCTTAAGAAAGCAAACACCACTTTTGAACAGCGAATAGAAATTCTCAATTGGTACCATGCTAATGATAAAAATCAAACTTGGACAGTAAATCACTTCAACAAAATCTATCCTTTTCTCCATCTGAAACAGCCAAAAGTATTTGACTGGCTGAAACACGAAATTTCATGGCAGGCCAAGTATGAGAAAAGTGTAGGCACAGCACACTTGACAAAGAGAGTCCAGCAGACACAACATCCCGAGATCACAGAAATGTTAGATCTTTGGATATCCAAGGCTATGGCAGATAAACTCCTTCTTATCTGTCAGAAATGGAAAACTTTTGCCGATCTTGCTGGTGTACCAGAGGATGAGCATCTCAGATTAAGTAATGGTTGGCTGAGCCAATACAAGATCTGAAATGGCCTAACACAGACAAAGTGCCATGGTGAAGCAGCCTCTGTGGCCTCTGAAACTATTGATAAGGAGTGTCTATGTATTCAAGAGTTATTAAAAAACAGTGAATATGAGCTGCACAATATTTTCAATGCCAATGAATCATCACTATTCTATGTGTGAGTTCTCCTTCATAAAGCTGCCTTGGTTGTGTAGCATTGATAATATTGAATTGTAGCATGCCACCTGATTAGGGGCTTGCTGACAAGCAACATGCAGGTCTTAAAGGAAAGAAGCTCTGATTAACCTATCTATTCATGACCAATGCAGATGGGTCAAAAAAACTTGCTCCACTTGTCATCAGAAAGGTATATAAGCCTTGCACCTTCAAGAACAAAACAGGGGTGCAGCTTGGCTTCAACTACTGGAATAACACAAAAGCTTGGATGACCACAACCATCTATCAAGAATGGCTATTGGATTGGGACAAGAAACTTAGATGTGAGGGGAGAAAAATCTTATTATTACAGGACAACTTTTCTGGACATGTCGCTCCCAATACACTTACTATTACATTTTTCCTTATCTCCACTTCATTTCTCCTGTTTATTATTGAACATTAGCCTCCTCATCCAATTCTCTCATATTGGGCTTGTAGCTCCACACTTAGTCACTGAGTCTTTTATGCCCTTTGCCTACTGACTCATGCGCTTAGCGATCCATGTTTACTTTTTATTGTCCTTGTTCCATCTCATTTACTCTTGATGTACTATAAGAATCTGCTCATAGGTCTACCTGTTCTTTAGCTTAGATCTACTCGGAAATACACCTGTTTCTCTACGTGTCTTCACTCCACACTCAACCGAGCACTGTGCTCCTTCCCTCATCTCCTTGCTAGCAAGTTGCTAGGCAAGACCCTTAACCTTGAACCTTCGTCGACTAGTCATCAGACAAACCCTTGACCCTGCTAAATTGCAGGCTATGTCCATCATCCTCATCCTGTTGTAGTTATTCACTAACAACACTCCTCATCTTCAAATCCCCAGCTGAGTCCATGCTTTGACCCTTTGGGATCAAGCACAACACTTACCAATATCCGTGTCGAGAACTTTGAGCCAAATCTTACTGCACATGTACAACCTAACGACCAAGGAATCATCTGCTGTTTTAAAGCACACTATCAGTTGAGGTTCATTCATTGTTCAATTGATCTATATGAAACTGGTGTCACTCCATCCAGTGTCTATGAGATCAACCAACTCAAAGGAATGCGCCTTGCAGATGACATGTGGAATGAGGTGGATACAATCACAATCCGAAACTGTTGGTGAAGGGCTGGTATCTTACCACCGGACATGGTTGCATATTTAGTATGTGCCTTGTCACAAACATAGTGCAGTCATACAGCCACCAGATTACTTAATCTTGGTGTACTTACAGTTGTCATATACGTAGTACATTTTACAATAATAGTGAACTACACTAAGCTACTACTGTAGTCTTTTAACTACTCCTTTTCTTATTGCTTCAATAGGTTATGAGCCCTGCCAGTGCTCAGTAACCCAGTTACCAACCTAGGAGATCCCCCAAATGGCATGGCTTGAAGAAGACAAAATTTTGGAGCTCAGGTTGGACGGCAGGAATTGGTTGGTTTGGCGCAAGAATGTCAAGCACACTATTGATGACCATGGGCTGTGGGAATATCTCACCGGTACAGCCACAGATGTGGACCATCAGCTCGAAGCATTAGCACTGTAGAGCGCAGTGCGCCTCTATGTTTATATTCGCTATATTCCAACCAGTACAGTGCCCCATTACGTTTATAATCCTATTCCATTTGATATCTGTCCATATCAACTTACTGCTTTCTCACATATGACCAACCAGACTACTGGACTACTACTGGACTACCACCAGACTCCGAGCAGTACTTCATGCTGCATTGGTGGTGTTATTTTACTACTAATGGATGCCTTCTGCTCTTTCCCCTTAACCATCCGTCCTTTATTTCCACCGTTTCACCAAGTTTTCTTCGTACCTAGGTCGCACAGACTATATGTCCACTATTACCACTGATGTCCCAGACTATATTTAGTTATCCTGTACCTTACTGAGTCCTGGGTGTGCCCGGACTATAAAGGATGTACTTAGTCATGAGTACGGGAGCTCCCCTTTTGGCTTACAATGACCGTATAATGCTCTACTGACTGACTACCGTTCACTGACCACCCTTACCAACACCATTCTCAACCGTGCTTCTTATCGTCTCACTCCTCCGGACGTCCTGCTAGACTGCTTGGACTATCCGGACTCCCATATTCACCACCCAGAGTCTTCATTTCTTGTTCCCCTTCCCACAGAGTCCCTCTAGGGTCGAGTGCATCGTGCCATTAGACTCACCTACCACTCATCCTGCACCCCACAGATAGGATTAGTGTTCTTCAGTGCAATTCATTATCACTTCAAGTTTGCCAGACTCAATTTTAATATCATGTTTTCAGCTTGGAACAGCCCATAGGATTTAGGAATACCTCACAGAACGTTTTGACAAGACAGAAATAGCTATGAAAACAGCTACAGAAAGGTCTATGGTACCTGACAAGGCAGCATGTGTGGCTGCACCAATGCTGAGATAGTTCAGCAGCATCTGTCGGAAGTGTGGAAAGGTTGGTCACAAGGTGTGTGAATGCCAAGAGGTTGAGGAACCATGTCGCAGAAAAAGTCACACAGAAATGTGATATGGACAACTCCTGGACAGTCAAGTCAGATGGTTGGAGGGGTCAAGGCAATCGCAGCAAGGACACAGAGGTCCATTGTGCACCAGTCATGCCCCAGGAACCAGAGGAATCCAAAGCTGCTGAGAAACAACCTCTGGCAAGTGTTATATCCTGCACAACTCCTAACTCTGGATCCAACTCCGGCCCTGTTTCCCTCAAACTCCAGTGCGTTCCTGATGAGCGCACACCCTAGACCCTCCGGACTCTGTAGCTAGTAATCCCGCCTTACTGTACTTATGTTCCATTCTTCGCTTATCCTTGTACACTGCCCATTTCCTCCATAGCCCCCTCTGACCCTGTTGTTGTACTACTCTGCCTCTGGCTCCGAGTTCTCAGTTCCTATACCAGTGCTCCCCCTCCGTATATAAGATTCCATACTTTGTTGTAGATACCTCAGTTCAAATATCGACTAAAACACCCCTGTCTTCTCTGACCCTCTGCTTGAGCCTTGATGGCTCTCCTCTGACCCCTCTGCTGACCTCTGTTGCTTGCAATGAGGTCCCCTTTAATCCTTCACCCAACTCTCTGTAAATTCAGAGCAACCAGACTTGTGACAGAGGCACATCACATATGGTAAAGCCGAAGCCCTGTCCGAACTCCAGAGTTCTGGAGTTACCCTCAGAGTCCGTTCTTAACAGCAAGTGAGCATGCTCACATTATAAATGAAGATGCACTGGACACTGTCAGCATGTTGCTCAAGGGGAAGTGACAGGATCAGTTGGCGACCGATAACACTGACAGTGATGGGTTGCAGCAGGATGCCAGCAGCCCAAATGACACAGTCGACAACCTGAGACCATCAGAGGACCCTGGGGACATGACAGGTGACAATGAACGTCATCTAGATGTGCCCACAAAGCCACCTGACAAGCCTGAGGGTATAAAGGGGCGAGAGGGGGACTTGAGGCCTGAAATGGCTGAGCTGGAGGTCGAGGTTGGACCAGTAGGGGCGAAAGGTGACAATGGCAGTGGAGTGTGCCAACCTGAGAAGCCTACAGACCCACCTGATGTGGCAGCATGACAACCATATCAATCCTCGAGTACTGAGCTTGAAAGGAGGAAGGGAGAGTGTGCAAGCAGCAGCACTTGAATCCCCGGTTGCATAGCAGACATAACAGTGACTCCAGGAAGAGGCGACGGACTCAGCACAGGGCATCACATGGACAGAAATGGTGGCAGAGGCAATGCCATCGCACCATGTGCTAATAGACTGCCAGACGGCCTTGGTGAATGAGCTGGGCCCATGGATGAGGTGAACAGCAAGGTGATTGCACTGGGCAGTTGCCACAGCAGCCAGGAGCATTCAGAGGGCAAAGACAACAGTGGCCATGTCGAAATGGGTGCACTGTGTCAGGTCACTGGGCCTAGAGTCTCCCTGGGCAAGCTGGACAAGTTGGGAGACAGTGATGGCAATCGGGGCCATGGTGATGGCACCCATTCAGATGGCATATCGAGCCAGATGGGTGGTGCAATGAGCGGTGCACGTTATGACTTGAAACAAGTTGGAATGTGATTGCTAGCTAAGGGCAAGTGATCAGCTCAGCACCAATGGTGTGAAATGGAAGGGTTATACATACCTGGACCATCCATGCCACTCAGCCATCAACCCCGGCATCCTATCATGCCATCAAACCCACTGCGTCATCGAGGACGATTGAAATTGTTAGCTAGAAGTGTTAGTTGGGTCAGTGCAATATTAAAACCGACTTATCTCATTATCTGGGCACACTGGGACCAAATCAGACTGATCAGATGCACCAGAGGGAGAGTGTTGTTGCACATTTAGTATGTGCCTTGTCACAAACATAGTGCAGTCATACAGCCACCAGATTACTTAATCTTGGTATACTTACAGTTGTTGTACAGTACATTTTACAATAATAGTGAACTACACTGAGCTACTACTATAGTCTTTCGACTACTCCTCTTCTTATTGCTTCAATATCAGTCCCCATTCAACTGGCTCTTCCGATTTCATCCCTTGTTCATACCACTGCTCACAAGTCAGGAATTGCCATTTCTGCCAGAGATCCCATTCAACAAGCTGAGGCCGCTGTTGAAGATGCTTTGAATGACCTGGAGGTAGTTGGTGTCCTTCAGCACATAAATCGAATGAATCTCTCAGAACTCCTTAATCTGGCTATTGAAGTACATCACTTTTTCAATGTGACAGATGAAGACATATGTGAGGTGGTGATGGATGTGAAAAGGGCATGGGAAGAGTCAGAGAAAATTGGTATGCATGCAGGCCAGTTGGATTCAGTGGTATCACCTGTCGAACAGAAACCAACATGTAATGAGGCCCTTCAAGCAGCAGCAGTGATGCAAAAATATATGATGGACTTGGATGATCCCTTCATCCATCAGTTGGAGACCATGTTAGGTTCATTCAGGCAGAGAACGCGCTTGGTTGAGACGCAGAGTATGAAGGATACCAAATTGACTAGTTATTTTGCTCAGAAAGTGTAACCACATATCCATACATCACTAGATAACCATACACAAAAGTACTACTTGTCCTTAACCCATTCGAAGTTGATCTCTTGCAAAACCCATACTCCCTATAACCCATACCTCCATGGGCAATCCTGATGGGTATAGGTTAAGAGAGAGTCAACTGTAGTTATTTTTTGGTAAATAACATAATGTTCTGATAGATGCTGTGCTTCAACTCTGTCTCATTATGTAACTTATATAACCCTGGGCACTATGAAAAGCAGAAATACCACCTAGCTAACCCTATTTCACCATGAAGCCCATTTCTGCCTCTACTAGAGCCTATATCCTCTTTTTCTCTGAATCTGGCCTTTCTGCTAGGAAAATATCCTTCCAAACTGGTCTGGGGAAGTTCATTGTAGTCAGGGTTATCAAAGAGATTCATTTATACAGGGAAAATATAAAATTAGGCCCTCCTTTCAAGCTTTCTTCTACTAATAAAAGAAGAATTGTCTCTAGTATTACCTTTGGCAAGATTGTCTAGGCAACCTATCTTATCAATTATACCCTCTCCTCTTCTGTCTCTTCCCAAACTGTTATGATTCACAATTATGTCCACTTTTTTTCCCTGTTCCTTATTTAGTCATTTAGACTTATGTCTTCTTGCTAGATTCTATTGTTGCATACTTGTATATGCCTTACTGTTCAAATGGTGTGCAGTCATACAGCCACCAGATTACTTAATCCTGGTGTACTTACAGTTTTTGTATAGTACTTTTTACATAGTGAATCATAGTAAACTATACCATTCCCTTGCTCTTTTGAGCTACTGTTATAGTCTTTGACTACTTCTCTCTATACTGCAACAATATCACAACTGTGACAACTCCACTTGCTCCACAGGCAATTCCACTTGTTCTGCTCTGTACTTAGACTCTTTTTCTTTTCCTCTGACACTCTGTACCATAGCTCCAACTTTGCTCTGACTGCAGTGCCAGTTACTACTTGACTAGTCACTGGTTACATTACTCTCTCTCCATTCCTCACTTACATTCCATTTCTTGCTTAGTGTACTCTGCCTTATTGTTCCACCTCCAATGCTATGTTCTCATACATACTGTACAGCCTCCAAACTCCTATATATAAGTCTAACTCACTGAGGACTTACTTCTCAGTTCAAATATTGAAGTCTTTTAGTCTTCTTCTCCTCACTGTGATCTTCTCTTCTCTGTTCTCCCTCCTATTTTACAGATTCTATCTCTGTCCCCTTTGACCAGCTGAAGTCCTCGCATCTCCGAACTCTGCCCAGTCCCCCCTTTGTGTGCTCTCCTATTGGAGTTAGCAGCAAAGCAGAGTGGACCCTGACAAACAAAAGATTCTCCCATATCTAGCTTATAGCTCCCATCTAACACATTGCTCCATTTTTTCTATTCAATAGCTGACTCATCTGCTTCATCAGCCTTGTATGTCTTTGTTTCTCTTTGTGTTTCCTTGTTTATTT
>JBBPMH010000710.1:0-18067 GCA_038090235.1 Pulveroboletus ravenelii
CACCCTAGTTCTACCATCTCCCAACCCAGACACCAGCCCAGAAGATGTCCCACCTGCTCCCACTCTGCCACCTGCAATCTAGGAAATGATCATTACTCAGTCGACTTCTTCTCAACCGCCCCTGCCCATGACCAGGGAACCATAACTATCCCTGCTCCGGGAAAGCTCACCCTGACTGAACGAGAACGTTGCTTCAAGAACAAGCTCTGCTTCCACTGTCGTCAACAGGGACACATGTCCAACCGATGCCCAGCCTTTCCTGCTCATAGGAAATGAATGGCAGGCATCCCATCAAAGCATCTCTTACGTTCTCCCTCCACATTCGTTAACACTCATGTCAACTACCCTGGTCTCCCCTGCCCTCTGAAGTCATCACCCTGACCCAATATGACCCCCTCCCAGTCATCACCATGCTCCCGAAACCCTGAACCTCTACCAATGGTCAACTGCCCTTCCTGTCGGCAGCCCTTGCTGGAGCTCTCTTTATCACTCCTCCTACTCGAGACCTCGATTGGCTGCCCTATGCCATGCCACACCTGTCCAGGTCATCTCTTGGATATCCCTTCCAACAAACCTCGTACCACCACTCAATCTACCATCCCGACTCCCTACCACATCCAACACCCGACACCCGCGACCTCGTCCCACATCAAATGACCTGGACCCCTTGTCTCCTCCGCTCAACCATGCACTCCAGCAAACCCTGAACCCCTTTGACCAGCCGTTGCTGGCCCCCTTGACTAGCCAACACCCTGACCCTCCGACATGACCCCCTGTCATTACCTATGTCCCCGACACCCGAAAACCCTAGACCCATGTCCCTTTTAGGGAAAACCTACCGATGGTTGACAGCCCTTCCCATTGGCAGCTCTCACTGGAGCCACCCAATCACCTTTTGTACCTAAATCCTCGATCAACCACCACACCCCACCAGGTTGTCCTCTACTCCCTACTCAGACATCTCTCTCTAACCCACACTGCCACCCAGCCTATCATTCCGACTCTCTACTTTGAACTAATGCTCGCACCCCGTTGCATGCCGTGATAACCTGGATTTCTCGTCCTTCTCACCTGACCACATGCTCCAGCAGACCCAGGAACCCCCGATTGCCAACTGAACGTTGTGCAAACCCGACCCCGACTGGCCACTGCCAGAACAACCCCGAACACCTCGACCCTTGACACTCGACACTAGTGACTAACCAATGTTAGGTCACAACCGCTGACTACCCATCAGGTGGAACCCGGCTGACCACCAGCTTAACTGGCACCCTGACACTCGAAACCCATGGCAAGCAAACCACTAGGAGGCCACACCCACTGACTGATTATCAGATGGGACCATGAATCAACACTATCGACACCCGACACTAATAGCTAGCCGATGCTAGGCCATACCTACCAACTTGAATAGGCACCCCTGTCCTAGACCAGTAATAGCTGGACTCCTGACTCTCGACTATCGACCACCCACTGCACAATACCCCAACCCTGTTGGGCACCCCTCCATCGTCTTCAGAACACCTCGATGTTTTCTACCAAACAACACTCCAGGTAGAATATCTTGGTTATCTTTGACACCACTGCCAAACAAACGCCCCGGCAACCGCCTTGATCCTGCTAACCTCAGGATTCTCGAAAACCCTGCCGCCCACGGGAAACCCTGATCGACCCCTGCTGGCTATCGCTGAGCAGAAACCTTGCTACTCGCAAGACATCCGTTAGACATCTTTCGTCCTTGCTGCCTACAAGGAAACCCCTTTGATGGACAACCCTGTTCCTGCTGTCTACAGGAAAAACTAACCCTCGCTAAGCCTCCCACTGGGTGAGGGTTGGCCTTTATGGCGACACCGCAATGTGGATAAACTATTCGCCTCTACAGTGACGACACCTGGCCTTTATGACAACACCACAATGTGGCTAAACTATTCGCCTCTACAGTGATGACACCTGGCCTTTACGACAACACCACAATGTGGCTAAACTATTCGCCTCTACAGTGACGACACCTGGCCTTTACGACAACACCGCAATGTGGCTAAACTATTCGCCTCTATGGCGACAACACTGCTACCTCCTTGGTAGAACACAGCGATGTGTCTAAACTATTGGGAAATGACCTCTGTTTACAGAAACCCCACTCCTGCTGTCCAACAGGAACATCCTATTGACCAGGTCTTATCAACCTTTGACTGAAAATTGATCCTATCATCTAGGTCTCATCAACCTTGCCCCGACTAGGTCTCACCAGCCTTACCTCGACCAGGTCTTATCAACCTTGGCCAAAAATCGATTCTATCATCTAGGTCTCACCAGCCTTACCCCGACTAGATCTAACCAGCCTTACCTCGACTAGGTCTTATCAGCCTTTGACCCGAAATCAATCCTATTGCCCAAACAATCCCACCATCCAGGTCTCACTAACCTCACCTCAACATAGACCCTCAATCTCTGTAACAAACCTTGCCCCGTCTGTTGACAGCTCCTCTAGCCCACTGACCCCTGACTTGGCTGTTGCCAACCCCCCTGCACCCTGCCATCGACTAAGACTCCATCCTTCGCCACTTCATCTCTGTCACCAATGAAACCATGATCACCCAAGGCCTCGCAGCTGCTCCGTATCCCCTGTATCCTGCCGGATAGCTTGGGAACGTCCTCGTCAGGACTCTCAGCTCGTGATCTGAATAAAGCTCACCTCGCTTATCAATGCACTCCCGATCGGATTTCTCTGTTCTCTAAATGAATGCCTCTCCCTCATCCAACCTTACTGCCATTTGGCTGTACCAAGTAAGGATTCCAACCACCAACCCTATCCAATCTCCCAATCCACCCCATCTGAGCTTCCTGCCTTTATGGCGACACCGTAACGTGGATAAACTAGCCATGCCTACATGGCATTTCCCATAGACCATAGGTTCCCCACTTGACCTCTGGCTCTCCTCCGTCTCTCTCTCACCCGGACTTTGACACTATCACCTCCCGAACCCCACTCTGTATGCCACAAAGCATATAAACTAGTTCATCTGAAAATCCCATCCATATGTCTCGAATCCATTAGGACCTGACCCACCCGACCCCAAACCCCAGACACCTCCACCCCAAGCCTCAACCCCAGCACCGCAATGTGCACTAAACTACCCAACAACACTTTCGCCTCCTGCTGAACTCACGTGATGTTCATTATGATTCTCATCATAGTCAGCGCTAACCCAGCCTGCTGAACTCACTTCTGTGATGTTCATTGTGATTCGAATCATAGGCAGCTGTCTCCACCTACCATCTCTGACCAATGTCATCTCTGACTCAGCTCACCATCGACCCCAATTACCAACGTCTCCATCCCTGCATCACCTCCACCCCCGATTGCAGTCTGCTACCTGCATTACCAAAGTAGCCATTCTCATCCAGACTGCAGTCTCCTGCCTGCGTTACCAAAGCAGTTGTCTCCGCCCACTGGCATCTCTGCCCCCACTCGCCAACATCTCCATCCCCGCCCACCCTTGTCCTTTGATCACAGTCTTCTGCCTGCATTATCAAAGCAGTCATTACTGACTACTGACGTCCTCAGCTCACCAACGACTCCGCCCCCCCCCCCCTTATCCCTGATCACAATCCCCTACCAGCATAGTCACTCTTGCCACTCGTTGCCATCCCTATCTCCACTGTCCTCACCATTCTCTGACGTCTCTGCTCCCCGCCGTCCACTTGCCTTTATGGCAGCACCACCATGAGCATAAACTGCTCAACCCTAGTAATAACACCGCAACGTGTATAGACTAGTTGACTTTCAGGCGATCCCTTGTGACCCCCTCCCCATGTCGCCCATCTCGGTATCACGACACCACCCACCTTCACCCACCATCGTCTTGATCCCTACCCATCATCACTGCCGACACTTCAGTCGCAATCCCCTGCCCACGTTATCAACACTGTCCACTCCGCCCACAGTTCTCTGCCTGCAATATCTCAAAGCAGTTGACTCTGATCGCAGTTCCTTATCTGTGTTATCAAAATACTTGCCCCTGACCCAATGAGCCACTGTCCACCGCCCGGCCTGCTCTACCACTCTACCAACCCTGTCCCAGTCTGGGCTCTCTACCTTGCAGGTCGACTATGCTCTTCGGCGCACGAATCCCTGTCTCAAGATATCAATCCCAGCTATCGTACCCAGCCTCACCCCGCACCAATGATTTGGTTACCCCAGCCTAGCTTTCTCTATGGTCACCGGTCTCCTCCACTCCTGACCCCCCCCAGACACCCCTCATCCTGTTAACTTTTGGATTTGTTATTATTCCTTGGTCATGGTCAACCTTGGGCTTAACAGGGGGGTGATTCCATGCTTTTTGTGCTTTTTGCCTTCTTACACCCGCGCCCCACCACACTTTGATGCTCTTCCTGGCATTTGCGTGTCTCCTGAACCCTCCACCCACCAAACACCTGCTACCTGCCGCCCCAGCCATACCTTTCACAGGATGGTTTGACCTCGAAACCTCAGATGACACCAGTTTTTCAAGAACAACTCCGTCTTTGTCCTTGACTCCCTTGACCTCACCCGCACCCGACACCCCAATAGAACTTGTTAGCCTTACCCTGGCTTTGACCCAGCTCACCAGACCTTACCAAACCCACCACCCTCTACACCATCGATATTAACGTCTCTCCCTCCCTCACCAGCTCAAACCATGATGTTCAAACCAACCCACCCCGGTCACCATCCCTGACACTCCGTCTCTGATTAATACCCTTACCGCCCTGCCAACGACGAGACCCTTTACAACTATCCTTGTCTCCAACACCTGTCACCTCGAGAAACCGTCACCATCGGCTACATTGCCTTGAATCTGATGGTCCCACTTCTCCGAATAAAACCTTGGTTGTTCCCGATCAACCCGTCACACCCATCACACCGAACAACACAGAAACTTGAACGGCTCCCTGTTCACTTCACCCCACTATCTACCTCCAGTAGTAAACCCCAACCTCCTTATCACAATGACCTCGATAACTCAGTCATCACTTTGACCACCTACCCGTCGGACTTCCCGAAACCCTGGCCTGCTTTTGCTGGCAGCACCAGGAACCACCTCTCATCATGATCACACCCCATCACACCACTCGAAACCTGTTACAATAAAAAGTTGTTGCTCACCCTGTTCTCAACTCCCTCATAACCACTGTCCCTGAAGCTGTATGGCCGTTGCCTACACCCCATCAAGAAACTCCTCCACAACTGCCTGCCATATCTCACTGGGCCATCTCTCAGAAACCTGTCACCCAACCTACTCATTGATGCCTACACTCTGCCGTCACATACACCCAGACTGCACGATGGATCTTTGATTTGAGTTTTCAGCAGTGCCTCTACATCTTAAAACGGGGGTAATGTTACGATCTGATCGTATGTACACGGGACCCCTATTCTTTTTCCTAACTAGAGCACCCTATGATGCCTAACCGCTACCAACCACACCCCTCCTCAGTCCCCTCTGGCTCATCACTGGAACCATTACTCTACCATACCAATCTGTGCCTACCCAACCCCTGTCCATGCCCACCTAACACCTATCCACGCCCATCCGACATCCGTCTGTGCCTACCTGGCACTTCTCTCTGTCCAGCGCAACCTGTCAACAGATTATGCCAACACTGCCACAGATATTCCCTTGTGACTCTGTCACATCTTCTTTGTCGTTCCACCACATTCTATGGTGTCCTTTTCTTTGTCATTTCCACTTAGTCTTCAAACTCTAGATCCCCCTGCCTGATCCTCTCTTATTGGCCTCATGTCTCTTTTACTTATTGATCCTCTTTTGCCATTCATCATCTGACTCACTTGATTCCTAAGCTTCGTTTACCTTTGATTACTCTTCGTTTCTCTTTGTTTGTTCACACCACGTATATAAACCCGCCTTGTAGATACACTGTTTCCCTAACTTAGACCTACTCGGCAATTTACTTGCTTCTTCAATGTGTCCTCACTCTACACTCGACTGAGCGCTCTGCTCTCGCCCTTGTCCCCTTGCTAGCTAGTTGCTAGGCAACACTCCTTGACCTTAAAAAGCCATCAACTGTTCATTGATAGAACCCTTGACCCTGCCGTCCGCAGGCTATGCTCTTCATCCTCATCTCATTAACAGCTGTTCACTGATAATGATCCTCGTCCTTGACCTTCAGCTGAGTCTACGCTTCAACCTTTCGGGATCGAGCGTAACAGTGTGAGAGGTGCTGATCATAGGTGAATAAGAGGATAGTCAGTAAATTGCAACCCTTTGTATTAAATAGCAATGAATACCGTGTACTGTGACCGTGTCATAGTGATCAACAAATGAAAAACAGACTCAGCGGGGTGAAATAGACACTGCTGACCATTTCATGGCATTCAACAAACATGAGCGCTCAGCAAATGAAAAAAATTGAAAAAAATGTACCACGACCATGTTGCAGCAATCAACAACGGGAGAAGGAAAAGGGTTGAAAAATGCCTGATGCCGTCTGTGTCATGATGATCAACAAGCATGAGTACTTGGCAAATGGAAAGGGAAAAAAAATTGCACCGCAACCATGGTGAAGCGATTAGCAACAGCATGGAAAAGAGACACCCGACAGGAGGAATGGAGACCACTGCCACACCAGGGTCATGATGAGAGATTTATCCATAGTCAGAGAACATGGCTCACTGTACACATCCTTCTCATCCCCTATCATGCCTCACTATCGGCATCACACTTGCAGTGCTTGCAAACGATCATTTCCTACTCCTAGCAGTGTGTGACAGCATATCGCACACTCACCGCCATGTCGTATTCAGTGGGAAAGTACTGTAGGAGTAAGATCAACTGAAAATCAGAGGCTGCAACTTGATGATCACACTGATTTCAACATACCTTTCGATAAACATAGCCCTTTGTGCTATGAAGAGTACTGTGAAGCTGAAACCAATGGGAGAAAGAGAAACCATCAGACTGAGGAAAGTTGCCCTCACTATGCACAAGAATTTACAGCTGCACCTGTTGCTGAGGTTTTTGGGACCGCGAGCACAACATTTGAGCGAATGAAAGCATCACAGGAAGCCTTGTCAGAAGGAGGATATGCACCGTTTGCAGACAAAGCTGAATGGGAGCTTGCTGAATGGCTCATCAGAAATGTAAACCAGCATGCTACTGACGAATTCCTCAAACTTCCAATTGTTAGTACAGTTTGCGGAAAAGAAACTCAACACTTACCTTCATTCCTAGATGAAAGACTATATCAAGACGAGCTTCAAGTCCAAATATACGTTCATGAAGGCAATCGATAAGCTTCCCACTGGGCCAGAATGGACTTGCAAACTTGTACATGTCCGTGGCGATCTTGCACCTACTGAGGATGAGCCCATTGATGAAGATCATGCCACAGAAGAGCTAGAATTATGGTTGCACGATCCTATTGCTTGTATCCATGAGTTAATTGGTAACCCTTCATTCCATGGCAATATCGCATACACACCTGAGAGGGTATACTTGGACTGTCACGGTAGAACTCGCCATTACGACGAAATGTGGACTGGTGACTGGTGGTGGAAAACACAGGTGAGAAAATTGAAATGTGCGAGAAATCACACCTGACAAGGGCTTGTGGCCTGCAGGAACACATGCCCACTGGTGCAACAATTGCACCAGTGATTTTGGCTTCTGACAAGATGGAGCTGTCCCAGTTCAAGGGCGATAAAACAGCTTGGCCCGTGTACCTGAGCATTGGGAATATCTCAAAGCATGTACACCAGCAGCCAACCCAGCATGCATCAGTTCTACTTGGGTACCTACCTGTATCCAAGTTGGCTTCATTCGAAGACAACTTGGTTGCTGGGTACCACTTGTTTCATTATTGCATGAAACAGCTTGTCGAGCCTCTGATTACAGTGGGGCACGAGGGCATAGAGATGGTGTGTGCTGATGGGAAACTTCGACGGGTTTTCCCGATCCTTGCAGCATTCATTGGAGATCATCCTGAACAGTGCCTTGTGGCATGTTGTGCTGAGAACCGATGCCCAAAGTGCCTTGTGCCACCAGACCAAAGAGGTACAAACACTTCATTTCCGTCACGCAATCATCAACAAACAGCATGTATTTTGCATGCCCAAGCCACTGGTCAATACCCCCCCAAGTTCATTGCTCATGGCCTTCGCTCTGTTTTCGCACCCTTCTGGGCTGAACTCCCACACACCGATATCTTCACCTGCATTGGATCCAACATCCTCCACCAGCTTCACCAAGGGATTTTCAAGAATCATTTCAAAAGATGGTATGCAGGCCTCGCTGACACAAAAGCCTTCGATGATCACTTTTGTGCCATGTCTGTTTTCTCAGGCCTTCATTCATTTAAGGAGGGAATCTCTAAAATTAAGCAATGGACTGGTGCTGATCACAAGCAATTGCAGCGTGTATTTGTCGGCGCGCTGGTCAGAGTAATGCCTGACTCAGGCGTTCTCAAAGCTGGATGGAGTCTCCTAGATTTCATCTATTTAGCTCAATATCAATCACATACAGATCTCACGCTTCAGGCCTTACAGAATGCTCTTGATGATTTCCATTCAGTCAAGGACATTTTTATCAAACTCGGGTGCTGCGATCATTTCAACATACCAAAGCTGCATTCGCTTCATCATTACATTGAGTCGATCAGGAATCTCGGGAGTCTGGACGGGCTCAACACGGAACATTCAGAGCACCTACATATTGACTATGCAAAGAGAGCCTATACTGCAAGCAGCCGGAAAGACTATGTCATACAGATGACAAAGTGGCTTCAATGGCAAGAAGCCGTGACATGGTTCAAGGCATATCTAACCTGGCACAATGGCGATCTCATCACAAACTCTGAGACTTCGGCCTTGGACACTGAAGATAACAACCCAGATGGGGTCGTCACTACACGGCCCATGCGTGGGGCTCCTAGACTTGCTATGATCTTCTCTACAGGTCTATGCTATCATATCTCACAGCATCCACAGTTCCCCAGCAAGACTATATCATACCTAGAGCGGTATCATGGAGCCATCGGCTTTTTGGATATGCTCCAGGCCTTTGTTGACAATTTACCCTGTGGACAGCAATACTTTGCCCTGAATGCCAATGATCGGTTTGACATTTTTAGCAATCTCGTCATTCTTGCTCCACCTGGCAAACACATGCAGAACAAGGACCTGGTAAGGATTCGCTCACATCCACAACGATCAAATGGACCTCGTAAATCACCGATGCCAGCAAGATTCGACACAGTTTTAGTCCAGGATGACAGTGAGTCACAACAACATGGACATGGAGGTTTTCATGGTAAGCCCTATGTCATTAATGATTGATGTAGTGGTTCTATGTGTTTCCTTTTCTCTTAGGGATTCATGTGGCTGAAGTGCAAGCAATTTTCAAGCTCCTCCAACATCTAGGCACTTATCCTCACCCCCTTGCCTATGTGCATTGGCTTAACCTCTCACCGGCCCTTGACAACTCAGTCAACATGTTTCGTGTCAACCACTCAACTCAGCGACATCTTCCGAATACCGACATCATTGGCATTGACTGCTTAGTCCAACCGTGTCATTTAATCCCCAGGTTTCCGAATGGCGCCATCAATCCACTGTGGACTAAGGGGTTCAGCATGGAGCAGGCTGACAGTTTCTTTCTCAACAGATATGCTGATTTTCATACTTTTCACCAGTATCTAACCCATCAGTGTATACTCTAATTGTATGTGGCTGGACTTGGAGGCAATGAGTGGGTGGGTGGCAGCAGTAAGTTTTCTGTTATCATGGTAGACTGAATGCTAACTTGAATGCACAGATTGTGTGGCTGTCTTTCCTCTGCGTTTGTCAGTGCTATACTACTTGTTCTACTGTAGATTTGGTGGGATGACGTTCCCCACATTTTATACTACATGTTCTACTGTAGAGTCGGCAATGATGTGACTTTAGCGCAGTACCAGTACATAGCAGTACAGAGATTAAAATTTACTACATTATGGAATGGTGACTACGTGATTCATTGGTTGCTACAGACCAGAATAGATTTTTCCTGATGCACCACAGCTTCTGGGGGCTTGGGGGCTTGGCCCGGCCCAGCCCAGGCTTCACAAAACCCCAGGCCAGGCCCTGAGCCCCACCCAGGCCCCATTGACGGCTCGGCTTGGCCCGGCCTACAAGGGCTCGGCTTAGCCAGCTCGTGGCTTTCAGGCCAGGCCTGGCACATCACTTGCAACAACACTCTCCCTCAAACAAAGTGTGGTTGTACTCTAAGAAAAGAATAAAACCAAGTGAAATGAATACCTTCTTCAGCAACAAGTGCAAAGGCTTCATTCTGAATGAAAAACGTATGAAACAAATAAGGATTGATGTGTCTGATGCATCCTGAAAGTCCTGTGCTTGAGCAATGTCCAAATAAGGAAAGTTATGGCTTGGCTAGTGTCTGTGAGCCCATTTATCCCAATATGGAAGTTGTGGCTTGGCTAAACCCCGTGCTTGTCTCTCTCTGCATGCAATCACCATTGATCGCCTCTAACACCGTTAGCAATGCAAAACACAACTCAGCGTTGCACCTGCATCCCCTACAGTCCACCCCGAATACATCTGGTGCATCCAATCAGTCTGATTTGGTCCCAGCATGCCCAGATAACGAGGTAAGTTGGTTTTTATCACGCTGACCCAACTAATGCTTCTAGCTGACGATTTCAATTGTCCTTGATGACATGGTGGGTTTGATGGCACGATAGGATGCCAGGGTTGATGGCTGGGTGGCATGGATGGTCCAGGTATGTATAACCCTTCCGTTTTGCACCATTGGCGCTGAGCTGACCACTTGCCCTCAGCTAGCAGTCACGTTCCGACTCGTTTCGAGTCATAGTGTGTGCTGCTCATTGCACCACCCATCTGGCTCGATACGCCGTCCGAATGGGCACCATCACCATCCCTATCATGGCCCCGATCACCGTTGCCATCTCCCAACTCATCCAGCTCGCCCAGGGAGACTCTAGGCCTAGCGACCTGATGCAGCGTGCCCATTTCGACATGGCCGCTGTTGTCTTCGCCCTCTGAATGCTCCTGGCTGCCATGGTAACTGCCTGGTGCAGTCACCTCGCTGTTCATCTCATCCGTGGGCCCGGCTCACTCACCAAGGCCATCTGGCGGTCTATCAGCACATGGTGCAATGGCATCGCCTCCGCCGCCGTTTCCGTCCGTGTGATGCCCCATGCCAAGTTCATCGCCTCTTCCTGGAGTCACCGTCGTGTCTGCTGTGCAACTGGGGATTCGAGTGCTGCTGCTTGCACACTCTTCCTTCCTCCTCTCAAGCTCAGTACTTGAGGATCGATACAGTTGTTGCGCTGCCACATCAGATGGGTCTGCAGGCTTCTCAGGTTGGCATGCTCCACTGCCGTTGTCACCTTTCGCCCCTACCAGTCCAACCTTGACCTCCAGCTTAGCCATTTCAGGCCTCAAGTCCCCCTCTCACCCCCTCATGCCCTCAGGCTTGTCAGGTGGCTTTGTGGGCATGTCTGGATGACGTTCGTCGTCACCCGTTGTGTCCCCAGGGTCCTCTGACGGTCTTGGGTCGTCGACTGTGTCATTTGGGCTGCTGGCATCCTGCCATGACCCATTGCTGTCAGTGTCGTTGGTCGCCAACCAATCCTGTCGCTTCCCCTCAAGTGACACGCTGACAGTGTCCAGTGTGTCTTCATTTATAATGCGAGCGTGCTCACTCACCAGGGGTTGTTTTCCAGCAGTTCTGGATTCCTCTGGTTCCTGGGGCATGACTGGTGGGCAATGGACCTCTGTGTCCTTGCTGCGATTGCCTTGACCCCTCCAACCATCTGACTCGACTGTCCAGGAGTTGTCCATATCATATTTCTGTGTGACTTTTCCTGCAACATGGTTCCTTGATCTCTTGGCATTCATGCACCTTGTGACCAACCTTGTCACACCTTCGACAGGTGCCGCCGAACTGTCTTGGCATTGGCGCAGCCACATGCGCTGCCTTGTCAGGTACCGTAGACCTTCCTGTAGCCGCTTTCATAGCTATTTCTGTCTTGTTGAAACGTCCTGTGAGGTATTCCCAAATCCTATGGGCTGTTCCAAGCTGAAAACATGATATTAAAATCGAGTCTGGCAAACTCGAAGTGATAATGAATTGTGCTAATGCTTCGAGCTGACAGTCTGCATCTGTGGCTGTACTGGTGAGATATTCCCGCAGCCTGTGGTCGTCAACAGTGCACTCAACATTCTCATGCCAAACCAACCAATTCCCACTGTCCAACCTGAGCTCCAAAATTTCGTCTTCTTCAAGCCATGCCATTTGGGGGATCTTCTAGGTTGGTAACTGGGCTACTGAGCACTGGCGGGGCTCATAACCTTTTAAAGCAATAAGAAGAGGAGTAGTTGAAAGACTACAGCAGTAGCTCAGTGTAGTTCACTATTTCTGTAAAATGTACTGTACAACAACTGTAAGTACACTGAGATTAAGTAATCTGGTGGCTGTACAACCACACTATGTTTGTGACAGGGTGCATACTAAATATGCAACAACACCTGTCAGGTGGCATATGAGGGGGGGCCATGTATTCAGCTTCGATCGACAATATGGGCAACAGTGGATCACTTTTTGTTGTTCCACAAGACGGGGGAGTTGCTGAGTTGGGATATGTAGCTGGTAACTGAGCGGCGGTCGTTGATATTGTGGATCCAACTAATGTCGACGCAACTGGTGAGTGTGAGTGGGTGTGCATCTGGTGTATGGCTGGGCATGAGCGTGTGGTCTCAGGTCCCTTTGGGGATATTTTAGGGTGTGCATGAGTGTGTTCCGGTGTGGTTTTCCGGGGTTGTGGCTGTTTTGGCCAGGTCGGCTGGCTGTATATGTGGGATCAGGTAAGATCATCTGTACTTGTGTTGTTCTTGGTTTGTATGTGGGATTCCTTCTGGGCTTTTCGTTCAATGCATGCCTTTTCAGCTTGTTGCTCAGCCACTTGTTTTCTCCAGGATGGCTGAGTGACATGCTCGAAGTGGCAGAGGTGTGGCTGTGCTGGTTTTGGTCTGGGGTCAGGTCTGTTCTGGGTGTTTCGGCTCTCAGTCACCCCCTCAGACAGAGTGGGGCCAGGTCCAGACACCCCCTGGCTAGAGGTGGGGTGGATAGTCGTGCTATTTATCTTGTAGAGGTTCCCCTGTAGTTGCCCTTCTATGACAATCTCACCATTCAGTTTGGTTATGATGAGTCGGCCGCTCTGCTTGGTAATCACCATTCCTTTTCAGTCCATCAGGCTTTCCGAAAGAAGGTTGTGGTGGGCATTCGGGCAATAGTTGATAGTGAGTATTTCTATGATGCGGTCGGGTCGGTCATGGACAGTGACCTTGAGGTGTATTGTTCCAGTTCCCAGTATGCTGAGTTGTGATCTGTCATGCACAATTCTGGTTATAGTCAATTGCGATGTGGTAAAGGTTGTGAATGCTGATTGATTGGTACATATGTGGTTTGTTGAACTACTGTCAAGTAACCATCCGAAACATGATTGAGATATGTTGAATTCCTTATTTGGTATTTAGCTTATATAAGCATACCTTACATCACACCAGTAGTTACCTTAGACTACTTAGTGACTTACTGAGTATTCTACAGATACAGTACACTTACACTAATATAAAGTGACTTACTGAGTATTCTACAAGATGTGTCTTCACTAGCTAGGTATGCTGATAGGCTGATGTTCGAGTCTCAGTCATTGCTTGAGCTCGGGTCATCGGCTGCTACAGTATGGTTAGCAGATTTCATCCGAGCAGATCTGCCCTTATGTCTGCATTTGGTCTCCTGTGATGAATCTTGCCTTCTTCTTTTGTCATCCTTGTCTTTTGCCTCTTTTCCTTCTCTCTTGTCCTTTTTATCTTTTTGGTCTCGGTGCCGTTTGTCATACATGGCACTGCCAGGCGAATAGCAGTCCTGGGTCCAGTGGCCGGTCACCTTGCAGTTGTCATAGTAAGGGTCGCCAGGTATTGGCATGTGACTGCAGCCACTTTTGGTTTTCGACGAGATTACCTGTAGGGCTTTGGTGGTGGATCTGCTCTGGGTATTACAGACTCCATGTTCTTGTCAGATGCAGCGCTCGACTTCTTGTGAGGTGTAGTGGTCAGGCATCCCTGTGAATGTGTAGTTCCAAGAAGACAGCATGGATATCCACAGGAAGCAGGTGAAGATTTGGTCATTGATGTCTCACTGCATGAGTATTAGATCATGTTGGTAACCCTGCATTGTGGCTATGTGTTCTAATACATCCTCGCCGTCGCCGCCATGATAGCAGGTGGTAATTAGTTTAGTCATCATCATCGTCCAGTCAGTCACAGTGGTACCGGTGTAAAGACGATGCATTTTGGCCCATATCTCGGCCGCTATGGCCAGGTGTCTAACCCGGTTTTGGATCTCCTCCTTCATGCATGCTGTAAGTGCCATGCTGACCATTGCGTCAGCCTTAGTCCAGCATATGCATGCAGTATGGTCATTTGGATCAGGTCTGAATTCCGGGTCCAGGTACACCACTAGTCTTGTCATGTGAAGTGCTCGCTGCATTACGCTCATCCAAGTGGTGTAGTGTCAAGGTCCGTTCCACTCCGCTGCTAACTCCAACAGGAGAGCACACAAAGGGGGTACAGGGCAGAGGTTGGAGGTGTGAGGACTTCGGCTTCAGCGACTCAGGTGGAGTGCTATGCCCTGGCGATCCTGGGTCCTTGTATTTCAGAGGTTGGGCAGAAGGGGGTCGAAGGGACGGAGATGGAATCTGTCAGATGGGAGGGAGAACAGAGAAGAGGAGATGGCAGAGAAGAAGAAAGGACTAAAAGACTTTAATATTTGAACTGAGGAGTAAGTCCTCAGCAGATCGGACTTATATACAGGAGGGCGGAGGCGGTACAGTATGTACGAGCACATGGTACAGAGGCAGGACCATGTGGAGGAGTATCTAAGCGAGGTATGGAGAGCTAAGCAAGAATGTGGCATACACAGAGAATGGAGAGATGGAGAATGGAACCAGGTACCTGTTATGTTTCACTCTTGTTTCGCTTGTTTCCACTTTGTTTCCTCCTTTTGTCATTGAACATTAGTCTCCTTGTCCAATTCTCTCATATCAGGCTCGTAGCTCCACACTTAGTCACTCCATCCCTTTTGCCATTCGTCAGTTGACTCATACGCTTAGCAACCCATATTTCCTTATGATTGTCTTTGTCTTGTCATGTTTTCTCTTAAGCACTATATAAACTTGCTCATAGGTCTACCTGTACTCTAACTTAGACCTACTCGGCAATCCAGTTGCTTCTTCGTGTCTTCGCTCCACACTTGACTGAGCGCTTTGCTCTTACCCTTGTCTCCTCGCTAGCTAGAGTAGGCTAGGCGAGATCCTCGACCACCAGAACTATCGTTGGCTAGTTGTCAGACGAACCCTTGACCCTGCAAACTCACAGGCAACATCCCTTGTCCTCGAACCATTGAAACAGCCTGCTGGCAATGCCTCTCGTCCTCGATCCTTAAGCTGAGTCCATGCTTTGACCCTTCGGGATCAAGTGTAACAGTACTGGCCTAGGAACAACCGGCACCACAGTCGGAGCAGAGTCAGAGCTATTGGTACAGAGTGTCAGGACGAAGAGGAAAAGAGTCTAAGTAAGGAGTGGAGTAAGCAGAATAGAGTGGAGTTGTCATGGTCGTGACACATAGTTAGTGCCGTTTAGGTGCAGTTTCAGTCGGAATAGTTGGTTGTAATATTTGGATACATCCACTGTTTTCCTAAGCATGAAGTGGGTTTCCTCATCAGAGGTATCCTCATCGAGTAGCGAGGGGTTGACTGGCAAGTGGGAGTGGCTCTTTGCGTTGTCATGCGAGGCGAGTTGGGTCGGTTGGAGTAGTCCACCGGGTTGCAGCGCGTTGGTTAGGTCAGGTTGTTAGTTGAATACGGCCGGGCATAACGTGCTGATGGTGCTGATACTAGGTTCAGATGCACAACCGCGGGAGCTGTTTCGTGACATGGTAGGGTCAAGGGTTCAGGTGGTAGGTTCAGGTAACGAGTGTTGCAGGGTCGCCACAAGTTGGTCTGTGATTGATGCTAGCTCTTATGGGTTGGTTTGGGTAACGAGCATTGTGGGGTCGCCGCAAGTTGGTCTGTGGTTGATGCTAGCTCTACAGGTTGGTTTGGGTAACAAGTAGTGATGTGCAGGCCCGGCTCAGCCTGAAAGCCACAGCTCAGGCCCGGCTTGGGGGGCTCAGGCCTGCAGAGGTTCCAGGCCAGGCCCTGAGCCCTCAGAAGCCCTGGATGGGGGCCTGGCCTGGCCTAGAAGCTGGGGCTTTGGCCTAAGCCAGGGCTTTCTTCTACATATGGTAAGTCACAACTCAATTGGTCACTCACCACACATGTGCCCCTCACTGCACCGCCAACTTGGGGCACCCACCACGACGACGATGCGGGCCAGGGTGACAGTCTATGACATGGGTAAGGGCACTGATGACGACAACATGGGCAAGGGTATGCAATGGCACACCCACCACCACAACGATGGCGACGTGGGCAAGAGCACAGCAGGGGTAGGGCACCGCGATGGTGTGTCTGCCACACTGGCAACAACGACATGGGCAAGGGTACACAACAGCGCACCCACCACCACAACAATGGCAATGTGGGCAAGAGCACAGCAGGGGTAGGGCACCGCAATGGTGCATCCACCACACCGGCAATGACAATGTGGGTGAGGGTACGCAATGGCGCACCCACCACCACAACAACAATGTGGGCGAGGGCACCATAATGGTGCATCTACCACACCGGCGAGCAACGATGAGGAGGGCGAGGATACACAACAGCACACCCCCCACCTCCACCACAATGACAACGACGACATGGGTGAGGGCACCATGACAGTGCATCCACCACACTGGTGACAACGACAAGAGCGAGGATACGCAGTAGCGCACCCACCACGATGATGACCACGACCACGACATGGGCAAAGGCACCATGATGGTGCGTCCACCATGCTGGTGACAACAATGTGGGCAAGGGCACCGTAATGGTGCATCCACCATGCTGGCGAGTGATGACGAGAAGGGCAGGGATACGCAACAGTGTGGATGACAGGTGAGGATACGCAATGGTGTGCCCACCACCACTACCACCACCATGACGAGGGCAACAATGACAATGTGGGTGAGGGCACTGTAATGGTGCATCTGTCATGCCGGCGAGCGACAACAAGGAGGGCGAGAATATGCAACAGTGTGCCCACCACCACTACCACAACAACAACAACAACATGGGCGAGGGCGCCGTGATAGTGCGTCCACCACACTGGTAAGCGACGACAATGAGGGCACAACAACGATCCACTGGGCCACCTGCCACTAGTGGTGTTAGGGCTCGGGCTTGAGCCTAAAGCCTGGGCTTGGGCCTGAAAAGCCTGGGCTTGGGCCTGGGCCCAGGCTTCACCGGTGTGGTGGGTGCACCATCATGGTGCCCTGCTCCCGCTATGCTCTCGCCCACCTCGTTGTCGTTGTGGTGATAGGCACGCTGTTGTGTACCCTCACCCACCTCATTGTTGTTGTGGTGGTGGGCGTGCTGTTGCATATCCTCGCCCACCTCCTTGTCATTGTAGTGGTGGGCACACCGTTGCATACCCTCGCCCACCCCGTCATCCTTGTGGTGGTGGGTGCACCATTGCGTACCCTTGCCCACATCATGGTTGTGGTGGTGGGTGTGCCATTGCATACCCTCGCCCACCTCATCATCCTTGTGGTGGTGGGCACACCATTGCATATCCTTGGCCCCCTCGTCATCCTTGTGGTGGTGGGTGCGCCGTTGCGTATCCTCAGCCCTCTCGTCATCCTTGTGGTGGTGGGCGCGCCGTTGCGTACCCTCACCTATGTTGTTGTTGTTGTGGTGGTGGGCATGCCATTGCATACCCTCGCCCACCTCGTCGTCCTTGTGGTGGTGGGCGCACCGTTACATACCCTCGCCCCCCTCGTCGTCCTTGTGGTGGTGGGCGCATCATTGCGTACCCTCGCCCACATTGTCATTTTTGTGGTGG